>JANHZT010005137.1:420108-434323 GCA_032468215.1 Stegonotus admiraltiensis
TAATGATTTCTTCCAACAACCAGTTCACCAAACTGCTCAGAAAGTTAACAACCGGTTCTCCCGAAGTGGTGTGAACCAGCTGAATCCCACCACTGGGCTTAACCTTCAAGAAAAGCCTTTTTTTCCTAAACCAAGATTGGCAGGAGAGCATTCCATACATTGTAAATAACCATTTTGTTTTCAGCTATTCTCAAACCTCCATGAGCAAAGAAAATAGTCAATTTTGGGAAGTGCTGAGAATGTATCTTACCCATACCAATTTTGATGTTTTTCCTTTGCAAATGTTTCTTTTACTCAGAACGCAATGTTCTACATTGCTTTCTCAAAGTGCTGTAATCTGTTTTGTTTCAAATGGTCTTCTGACTCGGTTGCTTATTAAAAAAGATAAACCAAGAGAGAACCTAGAGTTAGATCTGACCAACACTTAACAACAGAGGATTCAATTAAAGACCACAGTGAGTCACTTAACAACCTCAACAAAAAGCTAAGAAAATCGGGTTAGTCACGTGACAGAACCATTTCACAGTCGTCATGGGTTACAACAATGATGGACAGACTCCACTGCTATCTTAAGTCAAGGACCACCTGAACTGCAGCAGAAGTAACCTCCCCAGGTGTGATTTCCCTAGGTATAATTCCTTAGCTATTCCATTTGGTTGTAGGTCAGATCTGGGCCAGTCTCCCCTACTCTCTTCTTCTATTCTTAGAATATGGAAGCAAGAACTGTACCAGAGGTGGGTTCCTTCCAGTTCAGCCCGGTTCGGCCGAGCCGGTAGCAGTGATGATATGACATCATCGAACTGGTTCTCTTTGTTCGGGAGCTGCCCACCACTGTGTTATTCTTACCTTTTATTTGGCCCTGCCCCAAATCTATTCGCTGCCTCCCGAGCCCCAGCTGATTGGCTGCAAGGAAAAAAAACTGTTTAAACTCTTGTCGCGGGGCTTCAAAGGGCCACCCTACAGCTGATCAGTGTTAAAAGGCATTGTGGTGGTAGACCGGTGCCTCCAAAAAGAAATGAATAGACCAGTGCCTGGTAGACCAGTGCCTCCAAAAAATAAATGAGTAGACCAGTGCCTCCAAAAACAAATGAGTAGACTAGTGCCTCCAAAAACAAATGGGTAGACCGGTACAGCTCTGCAAGAGTTAAAAGCCTGGTAGACCAGTACCTCTGCTAAATTCTAAAGAATTGTCACTTGACCATCAAACCACACCCACAAAATAAGCCACACCCACAGAATTGGTAGTAAAAAAATTTAGAACCCACCCCTCAGCTGTACCAACAGCTTAGCTGAATAAGATTCAACTGGTAATTTGGTTTTTTCGGGGGGAGAGGGTATATGTGAAATTGATGCAGGGAGTAGAAGGTAGTATTTTGCTTTTTGGCCCACCTGCAAAAAATTGGCCCCAGGTTGGTAGAAATATCTTTGGCCCCCGAAATGATTTTTGAAGAAGTTTGGCTGACTAGACTTGTGCTTGTACTATTGATTTCTTTCAAAAGATGTTGGGTCTGTGAAAGATCCAGAGAGGCTTATAAACACCTTTGGATTAAAGATGCTTATAAAATTGCCCCCTAATCCATAAATGTTCCAATTGCATCACGACCACTGAAAAGCTTGTATTAAGAGGAAAGATGTTCAGCTTGATAATGTCATGTTCTCCTTAGTTTCTTATCAGCCTCACCGAAGTTCCATAAGTGTTTTGCTCTTCTGAATTACAAAACAAAGTCTGGTTCCGCTTTGTAGTCTGCTACAAAGTGATGAAGGAAAGACGGGCAGTTCTGTCCTTCCTGTGGAAAATGTTTATAGCATCCATGCTGACGGGTCAGAGAGACCTAAGGATTTTCAGGCAAATAAAATCCATTTGGCCTTTTACTTCATCGGAATCAGGTTACTCATTCCTAGAAGGAGGTAATATTTTCTTACATGTTTATCCTGGCCTTAATCAAGCTGCTTGGCACCCAGAGTTTTCCATTCCTCCCAGCTCCTCGCTTTCACAAGATAAGTTAAATTGTCATATATTGTCTAGCCAAAGGTCATAGAGTGACATCTTTGTGAATGAGTGAAGGAATATTGGGATACTGGGATTCCCCAACTGTGTAATCTGGTACATACTAATGGTTGATAGATGCAGTGCCCTCATAAAGCTTATTTCTTTTCCTTTTATTTATTTATTAAATTTACATACCTCCCACCAAGAGGTGGGTTGCAGCAGGTTCTGACCAGTTCTGGAGAACCGGTAGCAGAAATTTTGAGTAGTTTGGAGAACCAGTAGTAAAAATTCTGACTGGCCCCACCCCCAACTTTTCTCTGCCTCCCAAGTCCCAGCTGATCAGGAGAAAATGGGGATTTTGCAGTAACCACCATGGCCATGCCCACCCAGCAACTGGGCAGAGAACCCCTTGCTAAAATTTTTGAAGCCTATCCAGTGGTGGGTTGCTACCAGTTTGCACCGGATCAGGAGAACCAATAGCGGCGGTGGCAGGAGGCTCCACCCACCCACCTGGACACTTCTGCTCATGCAGAAGCACCATGCAGGCAACGGGATTTGGAACCGCCCCTGAGCCCACCCCTGAGAAATCCCAACTATCCGAACTGCTTTGAAAAAGAGTTGGGTCGGGAAACCTTCTCAAAATAGGTGGGTGAAACTTATTTTATAAGTTTCCTTTATTCATAAAGGAAAAATTAGGCCTGTTCTTTGGGAAGATTCTATCTATGGCATATAAAAATTATCTGAAATCTTGCAGATGATAGGCTGCAGGTTCCCCACTCAACTTTCAAATAGCATGCATGGGATTTACATCAGCGAGAGGCATCTTTAAATAATTCCCAGCACCTTAGTAAAGCTCACTGTTGAAACTTAAAAGATCTGGGCACCACTATTTTCAGTTTCTAACAACAGTATCTCTCATAGTCCTTGAGGAACCTTTAAAAAAAATAATCTCCATTAAAACATTACTGCTTCTGCCAGGTCAACTCATGGGGTCTGTCAACTCACAAAGAGGACTCCAAAAGATACCTCAAAACTGCTGTGAGTTCATTTCAGCTACAAATGCAGGCAAAACCAGCACCCTAAACATCTAATAATGCCTAATAGTGTGACATTAGCAAATGGAGCATGAACAAAGCAGCAGGAACCATCCATTGCTGGAGATAAATAGGTGTTCCCTTTAGTGGCACTTGGTTTCCTTCAAGCTAACATTGGTACACAATATTTCACATATTTCAAAAGCCATCTTCACTAGGAACAATAATCCATACCTTTAAACCATGGTCAAGAGTGTCCTGTTGCTTTTACATACACTTTAGCATACACCTATAAATTAATCCACAATGTTGGGAGTATAGTTCCATCTCTGTAAAAAGTCACCTTAACGTCTCATCCTTTTGCTGCTTTGAAGTACCTTAGATCAATTCCACACCATTCAAAGGAGACAATACAAAGCTAAGATGGAAGCAAAAAGATCGGAACACATCCTTTCCAGATAAGCAAGGACTAATACCAAGCAAACAGTCAAGCAGAAAATACCAAGCAAACAGTCAATGCAAAAAAAAAAAACCAAAACCCTCAACTTTGGGAAATGCAGACAGGGAAGAAGTGGAAAATTTAACATTCAAAAATTGAGCTTGAAAGTCCTTTAAAATTATTTGATTTGGGGACCAGAAAAGCCCTTTAAATGACGATTTAGCTTCCCAAGAAATATTCCCCATAACCCAAAAACTAAACAATGAAGCATTTTTCAACTAAAATATTTAAATATAGAAACTGCCTCCACCTTGAAAAATGATCATTTATAATGAAGTCTAAGGACAACTTGGTATATATCAAAATCCCAGCTGCTGAATTACTACATTAACTCTTGTTACAACATGTTGGCTGTAACCCTGTGAGGCAACTATCTCCATGACACAATTCTTTACAGAATGGTCGTAAGAGTTGGAAAGATATATTACATTTAGCTGTCTGACTTTATCTCACTGAAGACATGAGTGAAGCAGACTGTGGCATCTTTAACTTGTTTAGCAATGTTACAGCAGGAATGTAACCCTTGACAGCCATTCATTAGAATTGCTCCAAGGTTCACATGCTAGATAGTATACATCAGTGAGCTATAATTCATTCATGTCATTAATAGTACCATTCATTTATATAAGCAGTGTCTTTGGATCCACCTTTTTAAAAGAGGAGTCATCTCCTAATTTGCTCATTTTCACTCTAATTCACTGCAGGGAATAATGAGGTGCAACATGGATAGTTTTAGAAGGATATATGGTGCTGAATATTCATAAACATTGCAAAAAATGTTTGGTACCTTAGATCAATTCCTTCCCAGCTAAATGGATGCTGTAATGCCTACATGATATTTGTTTTGAACTAGTTAGCCCTGGTTTCTCCAGTTTCTGTTTTTTGCATGACTATAGGTAAAGGTAAAGGCAAAGGTTCCCCTTGCACATAAGTGCTAGTCATTCCCAACTCTAGGAGATGGTGCTCATCTCCGTTTCAAAGCCGAAAAGCCAGCGCTGTCCAAAGACGTCTCTGTGCTCATGTGGCCGGCATGACTAAACACCAAAGGCACATGGAATGCTATTACGTTCCCACCAAAGGTGGTCCCTATTTTTTCTACTTGCATTAATTTACGTGCTTTCGAACTGCTGGGTTGGCAGAAGCTGGAACAAATAACGGGAGCTCACCCCGTTACGTGGCACTAGGGATTTGAACCGCTGAACTACCGACCTTTTGATCAACAAGCTCGGCATCTTAGCCACTGAGCCACTGCATCCCTTTGCATGACTATACACTTCCTCAAACTGAGATGAGAAATCTTGTTTCTGCTGAGGGCTCCTGATCTATGGGAGAAGGGGTCAAAATAAATATAAGGATGGAAGAATTCATTAGTGACATATTTCATTCCCCACCTACAGCACTAAAAACCATAGAAGCACCCAATGAATAAATAAATATTATGATATCAAGGAAGTCAAATATCAGTTATGGGCCATTTTTGGCCAAGTTCTAAATCAGGGGTGTCAAACTCAAGGCCCGCAGTCTGGATCCAACCCATGGGGTGCTTAAATCTGGCCTGTGGGGCTGGCCTGGAAATAGCAAAGGACCGGCCTGCGGTGCCTCTGGCAGCCAAAATGGGGAACAGAGGGCTGCAGGTGCCCCTGCCCCCATGGCCCATTTTCAGCCTGGACAGCCTCCTGCAGCACCTTGCTAGCCAAAATGGGGTGCTCCATTTTGGCCAGCAGGATGCTGCAGGAGATGTCTGTCCCATCTCTTCCCACCCCCCACCCCCAGCTTGCCCACAGAGGAGAACTACAATGCTGATCTGGCCCTCAAAGAAATCCAGTTTGACATCCCCATTATTATGTTTATACCTGGAAAGGTCGAGGCTGGAGAAAACACTCACCCTCATACATATTGTAGGAACATTACCACCAGAGTGAGAAACACAGAAAATAGAAGATAAAGATGGATAGTCTCCCTAAGAGCCCTTCCCAAATAGAAAAAGGGTGCCCCACAGAAATGCTCAGATGCCAGTTGGAATCTGATGGAATCCATGAATCCTATTCTCGCATTCACTTTTTCCCAAGACATATCACTTTTTTAGGAATCATTCTTTCCAATTTTCTCATCAACCCATGAACCAAAGAAAATGTACACTTCTTTTCCTGCCCTAGTTATTGATGGCTGAATTGACTGAATCCATCTTACCACATGTGGACAGACACAACCATAGTTTTAACTGAGAAACTGTGGGCATCCAGCTAAATCTAACAGTGCCAGGGAATTCCTAGAAGTTTGGCAATCAGACAAATCAGCCGTCAGCAGCACATAAAAATAAACCTTATTTACACACCATTCAAAGGATACAATACAAAGCTAAGATGGAAGCAAAAGATTGGAACACATCCTTTCCAGATAAGCAAGGATTAATACCAAGCAAACAGTCAAGCAGAAAACAATACCCCGTTCATGGAGCTACCAAGGAGAAAACCATATTCCCACCAAAACAGCCATTGATCTGATACAGAATACTATAAAATTTGGTATAGATGATATGAGTGGTTGGAGGAAAGAAAAAATGAAGAAGAAAAATAAGGGGGAGAGAAAGAAATGTCAAAAATAATGGGAAAATTGTTAAAATACAATTTAGTGATTGAAATGAAAAAGAGAATTATATCATAAATGAAATTATGGGGACAGATACTAATTTGGAATAAGATAAAGTAAAATTCGTGGAAATAGTAAATAATAATGAAGGACCACTATGAAAGAGCTGTAAAAAGAGTTTTGTATATATAAGTGTTGTATGTCTTGTATTGTCTTACTGTGTTATAATAAATAAACTTTTTTTTAAAAAAAACCTGCCATTGATCTTGTAACCTAGTTGGATAATGAAACATCTGCAAGCAAACAACCAAGCACAAAGAGCAGCAAGGACTCCATAGTTCAATCATGAGCTATAAATATTCTGTTCTATTGTAATACTTAAATTTTCTAGAGATCTTCATACTGGTGCTACAGCTAGTGAGTTCAGCAGCAGCACTGCCAGTGGGACGGGGGTGTTCTTAACCACAATGTCTCAGTTATAGCATGCCCTCAAACTAGAATCCAGGTTGGTATCAGCATTAAAATGAACCTGTCTATTTACCTCAACGTTACCATTTTCATGTTTTTGTGTGGCATAAAGGCAGTCCTTACAACCATTCTTTCAGTGCCCTTCGAAGTTAAAGCAGCACTGAAAAAGTGACTTATGACCGTTTTTCAAACTTACAACCTTTGCAGCATCTCCATGGTCACATAATCAAAATTCAAATGCTCAGCAATTGGCATGTATTTATGACGGTCCCAGGGTCATGTGATCACCTTTTGTGACTTTCTGACAAGCAAAGTCAATGGGGGATATCAGATTCACTTAACAGACTAACTTAACAACTGCAGTGATTCGCTTAACAGCCATGGCAAGAAAGGTTGTAAAATGGGACAAAACTCACTTAATACCTGTCTTGCTTAGCAATAGAAATTTTGGGCTCAATTATGGTCATAAGCTGAGGAGTACCTGTAATTTATTAGTGGTTTGCCATAAACATTTTGAAAGTAGTAAAAGGCAGTGGTGCTTCAAAGACCAAGCGCAATTGGGACTGTGCTGTTTAAGTGTTCATTTTGTTACTAATAAGGAAGTAATGTATAAATTGCTAAATCTCAGCTCTTGAGTCCTGACTGCTCTTTGTGATCCTACAATAATATCCATAATAGACATAGCCTAGCCCTGTTTTTTTCCCCCTTATAGCTCTAACTGTGCATCACATAATGGATTATATATTTTGAGTCTGTTCTTCATCTTGCCAACAGCAGCAGATGTATTTTCGCTCTGGATCTTCAGCTTCATGGATTGTGGGTTACTTACCTGCAGCCTGGATATAATAAAGCCAGAGGTGGGTTTCAGCAGGTTCTGATCAGTTCTGGAGAATACAGAAATTCTGAGTAGTTCAGAGAACCAGAGAAGGAAATTTTGAGTAGTTCGGAGAACCGGTAAATACCTCCTCTGACTGACCCCGTCCCCATCTATTCTCTGCCTCCCAAGTCCCAGCTGATTGGGAAGAAATGGGGATTTTGCAGTAAACTTCCCCTGGAGTGGGGAGGGAATGGCGATTTTACAGTATCCTTCCCCTGCCACACCCACCAAGCCACGTCCACCAAGCCATCCATGCCTGGTAGTAAAAAATTTTGAAACCCACCACTGAGCAAAGCCAATAGTTTTCAATAGACCCTATTGATATGTTCAAGTTGCCAGCTGCAAAGGATTGGTTTCCAGATGCAGTATCATTTCATTGCTAGCTCATTTTGAAATCTCAGGAAAATAATTGTCCCAATATGTTGGAAGACAAATGGGCCTGGAAATACAATCGAAAAACTCGTAGCTACTGCTATTAGGCTTATATTTCTATATATTTTTCATTTTGTGAAAAGTAGTTTTCATTCAGTTCTGAATTTGTGGGAAACAGAAACTATGGTTGTGGAGGGTTTTTTGTTTTTTGTTTTTTGTCAGCACTACTGAACAAAGCCACTGAGATTATTTTTGCATAGAAATACATTTATTTCTAATCTTCCCAGGCAAACTGCTTTTTTACACCGTAACAACAAGATTTATGCATGGTACATAAAATAGACTTTATCAACATGCAATATTCTTTTTAGAAGGATGGAAATGCTAACAGTTCATTGTTTCTCAATCTTGTCAACTTCTAAGATGTGTGGACTGCAACTCCCAGAACTCTCCAAGCCACCCTTGCCGATTGGGGGGATTCTGGGAGTTGAAGTCCATTCATGTTAAAGTTGCCAAAGTTGAGAAACATTGCTATAATCAATGAGAGACCTAGATTGACTGCACTCAGAGGTAAAAGAAGAAGATTTCCAGATAAAATATCAATTCCACATTTAAACAACAAAAAGTTATTTTCTCTAAAGGAAGTATTTGTTCTTCACCCTTCCACTTTCTTCTGGATGCATATAAGTTCACACTAATGGATACATTAAGACGCCAAATCATCTTCTCCTATAAAGTGTATAACCAATTTTTTTAAAGAGCAAATTAAAAGCAATAAGAAAAAAAACCCCAAAGAGTCAGTCATGGAATTAAAAAACACAAAATAGAAATAGGTATCATATATCATCTTTATGCAGGAGGCAAAATAGTGAGAACCACAATAATGTATCGCTAGCCTCTGTCGTGAAAATGATTTGTTTTACTTTCCTAATCTTTACCATATCTAAACTGACTATAATAAAATGAATAATTACTCTGAATTCTGTCCAGTTAATTGAAAATCTACTCGACATGTAAGTCAAGAAATCATAACAACAAATACGAGCTTTAGTCGGTGTATGAGAACTTGTCTTGGTGAATTATTATTATTTTTTTTTTAGGATTCAGTGTAAATGATACTGTTTACCATCATACATCAGCCAACGTTACTCAAGAATGTCATGAATTATTTCAGACTTCCTATGAATATTAATACCTTTTATAGTGATGATATTTCATCAAAGCACACCCAAGTATTAAGGGACGACAAGATTTGGCTTAAACACAAAAATCAATGGGTGTTGATTTGGCTTTCCTTAAACCGTGTGTCCATATTTATCCCGAGTAGACGGATGTTCATACATCCATCATATTATTTTCAAACTATGAAAAGTCCCAGAGATATTGGGAGGTTATAATTCCTAGAATGATATCTTTCAGTTAGCTGAATATTAGCTGAGATATAAATTGTATTTTTTTCTATTCCATTCTTTGTTTTCATTCCAGATCACATTTTGCAAGAAAAGATCTTTCTTACCTTACAATCCCATTTTCTATTCTTATATTCTTACAGTAAACAGTTATAAGACTGAGGAAACATACCAGTTCCAGAATGATTAGTTGTATTGTATTTCCATTTAAATTAGATACCTTCTTTCTAAATGGGCATTTATTGTAAATTAACATATATATATATGATAAATTATTAGGTCAACTGAAGGATTGTTCTGTCCGTGTGTGTGTGTGTGTGTGTGTGTGTGTGTGTTTTCATGAAAGAAAGTGAATATATGTGTCCCAGGATAATGTTTCAGGATCCAATCTGGATTGGTCATTGGGACCAGAAATTTACTCTTCCAAAATTTGTGTTTTCACTTTCTTTTTCATGATGGGGCATTTCTCCTTCACCATTTAATACGTTTAATAAAGTAAATATCCTCCCTCCTGTCTTATGTGGACATTTAGAAACGTTTTCCCATCCATAATATTTTTGTTCTTTTAATTTTTGGCCCCATTTTAAACAAATGAGTGAAAACTGTGACCAAAATGCCAATCTGTTTGTCAAGTTTACTAGCTTAACAATAGTCAAAAATAAATAACAACACACTGAAACTGATTCCTCCCCAATTTCAGTAGAATTCTTGATTGGAGGAAATATATTGTTTGCTTAAATTATCCAAGACAGTTACTAAATTGCTTTCTGCCTCTGGTCCTTTCATGTAGGAGCATGCTCAAGGTTCTTTGCCCACTGTCCCATTACCAACTCTTCATTTGCTTTGATATCTAACAAATTGAAGCATTTCATTGCTTTGAGATTTAACAAATAAATAATTTCAAAACATTTGCAGTATTCCAAGGGAGCAAACTGTGGTCCCCAACGTTTCTGGCTCTGAGAACAGGCAGTGGCGGTGGTGGCAGCGGGGTCGGGGGGAGGAGAGGATGATTTTGCACATGTGCCCACTGCTTGCACAAATGGAACTTTGTGTACTCATGCGCTTGCCCGCTGCTTGCTCTTGAGCCTGGTTCCCAGCAGGCTGTAGACCTGTACCAGACCATTGACCAGGGGTCGGGGACTCCTTCTGTATGTAATCCAAGACAATTTAAAGATTCATTGTGCTGCCCTCAGAAAACCATTCTGTAATTCATAGACATAGACCAAGTGAACTACAAACCAGTAGCAAAACCAGTTTGGTTAACTCACCGTCTAAGATGCTTTCCTGTATTCTTCTTATCCAAGGATGTGTACTCACACAGGGATGGACACATGTTTGATTTAGTGAAGGATTACACTATAGTTAGAAGTGCTTAGCTATCTTCAGTACAAAATCTAAACAGAACCCAGAAGAATGGAAGAGAGAAAGACCAGCAGTGACATCTAAATTATATCTCTATCAAGGTACATTTTTAGATGGACTCAGAAAAAATATTCAATTATTTAAATTGGCTGTTAACTGAGGCACCAATGCTTTATGAAGAAATAATCACATAAGTGTTGGTCCCCATTTCTTGCACTCTAAATCTTAATTACTGAATCAAACGTGTGTCCATCCACAGTGGTTAGAGTGCAGTACTGCAGGCTACTTCTGCTGACTGCCGGCTGCCTGCAATTTGGCAGTTCAAATCTCACCAGGCCCAAGGTTGACTCAACCTTCCATCCTTCCAAGGTGGGTAAAATGAGGACCCAGATTGTTGGGGGCAAAATGCTCACTCTGTAAACCGCTTAGAGAGGTCTGTAAAGCACTGTGAAGTGGTATATATGTCTAAGGGCTATTGCTATCTTTGTGAAGTACCCATTATTGGGTAAGAAGAATACAGGAAAGCATCTTAGACTGAGAATTAAGAAAGCTGGTTTTGTGACTGGCTTGTCGTTTAGGATGCTCAGCTTTTCTTTTTAGTGAAGAACAGCCCGGTGTAAAAAGATTATCTGCATGCGTTGCATGAATTGTGGCCACCTTTAACAATCTTCTTAGCAGCCTTTAATGGGATAATTTCTAGGAACTGAGGGAAACTCTTACTCAATTGTCCTAACATCCAAAACTGCACAAATATGCAACTTTGAGTGTATGAGTATAACAGCTGAGCAGTCAACATTGATTTTTCATGAATGGATTCGAAAATTAATAAGTAATAAAATGAAGAACCTTTCCATTGATTTCTTTTAAAGGATAAAACTAGTACAAATTATCTATCTGAAGAACAATAACAACAAAGCAGCTGCACCCTCCGTTATATTGCATTTCATGAGATGTTTTTATCTTCTGCAGTACATCTTCACAATATATATATATAGCGCAATGTATTTTACCTTTCAATCATTTTTAATATTGCTTCACATTAAATGTCAGTTACATGTTTCTTATAAAATAGCTTTGAATGCCTAATAGATATGCATTGTTTCCTTCTCTCTCTCTTTTTTCACTAAAAAAGTGTCAGCAAATCTGTATCAACCAGCCAAAGGACCATTGTTCGTATTTGTATCATGAAAGAGCTCCTTGTAAAAACAAAAAAGGAGAAATTTTTATCCCGTACTAATTTATTTAAAAAAAAAAAAGATTTTACATATGACAAGACTAAATATACACTTAAGCTGCTAATAAAGACAAATCCCATGAGAGAAGAAACTCATTTCAAGCAATCTCAGAAGTTTTTTGTTTCCAAATCAAAAGCGAAAATGCTTCGCTTATGTGTAATTTTAAAAGCTTCAATAGAAGAAGCACAATAATGGCTTTGCACTTTTAAAAACCTCTCATAAAATGGCTTCATTCAAATTATATACATTTTTAACATGCAGACCTAGTGGTTGTCAGCACGGTGATAGCTACATAATGTACTTTTGTATCATTGATCGGCAGAGGGGGGAAAATAGCAAAAGAGAACATTTGGCTCACACATTAGCGAGTGGGCACTCAGGGAAGTACCACAAGAGGGCAGCCCAAAAGAAAGCTGAATATGAACTATTTCAGTAAGGTTCAAAAAGCATGGGGCTTCTTGTAAGTAAGAACAAGATAATATATTAAATGAAACACTTTTTTAAAAATTGCTTTTCTCTCCTGGTTAGATTTTTGTTCTGGTAATGATGGAAGTCACCAAAAATGGAAGGTGGGGGGATCAAAGTTATCTCTAGTACACGGGTGTCAAACTCAAGGCCTGTGGGCCAGATCCAGCCTGTGGGATGCTTAGATCTGGCCCATGGGGCCACCCTGGAAACAGCAAAGGACTGGCCTGTGGTGTCTCTGCAGGCAAAAACAGAGCTCAGGAGGGCCATTTTCACTGGCAAAATGTTGCAGGAGGCCATCACAGCCGAAAATGGAGCTCACAAGGGCCATGCGCAGCCCTCCCGAGCTCTGTTTTTGCTGGCAGAGGGTTGTAGGAGGCCATCACAGCCAAAAATGGAGCTCAGGAGCCCATTTTCGCCGGCAGAACGTTTGGGCCACCACAGGCACCCCGAACACAAATGACATTGATGTGGCCACGCCTTCCCTGGCCACACCCACCCCAGCCCTCTGAGGTCAAACACAACACTGATGCAGCCCTCAACAAAACTGAGTTTGACACCCTTGCTCTACTACAATACCTGGTGATTTTAAGGGGATATTATGAAGTGTTATTGGAACAATATTGATGTGAATTGGTCTTTGCTTCTTCCACAACAGTTTCTCAAATTTGACAACTTGAAGACGTGCGGATTTCATTTCCCAGAATGCTGCAGTCAGCTATGCCAAATTTGAGAAACACCATTCCAAAACATTTTTCTTTCTTCCTACATATGTGGGTGATCTCCTTTATAAAAGTACTAATTGGACACAACTCTCCTCAGCTTTTTGAGATCAAATAATATTAGCTACATACTTTGTATATAAACATTACATATATAAAATGATTATATCTAGATTGCAAACATCCAAATCTGAGAATGAATTAAGACAACTGCCGATTCACCTCTACATTAGGGAGTAATATGTTTGAATAGTTTATATCCCCCATTCATTAAGAAGTAGAACAATCATGCTAACCATGTGCATATTAAGGATGTTGAATCTAAAAACTGTACACTTTTCTATGTTAGGTTATGATCATGGACCATTTTTGCTGAAAATGGAAAAATGTGAACCAGTAATTTCTGAATTTGACAATTAACAATTAACACAATTAAGATTTTGGGGGGCTGAAAGGATTATTTCATATTAAGCAGGGTGAGGGATAATGAGTTTGTTTGCAACTGCTGTTAACTGCAGAAGTTACTTCTTTAACTATCCTCCTTTTTTCTTTCTTTAACTGTTCTTTCCTGCACGTTTCTTCTTCTTTTCTTTAAATATTTCTATATCTGTCTTTTAGCTATGAAAATACTTTTGACTTTAAAAAGGACCATGGAAGTCAATTTATTTAGCATTCAGCACAGGTCACTTGATATAACTCATTCTATTATGCAGTGGAAAGAAACAGGGTCACCACTGTTGAGAAATAAGTTCCATAAAACTTATCTTCAACCAGTTACTATCATGCAAAACTATTCCTGTATGGACCAGGAGTAGAAGGCATCTGAATTATTTCCATAAGATTCAAAAAGCATAGGGTTTCTTGTAAATAAGAACAATGAAACGTTTTAAATTAAATGAAACACTTTTTTAAAAAATTGCTTTTCTCTCCAGTTTAGATTTTTGTTTAGGTAGAGATAATGATTTAAGTCACAAAAAAACAGGACCAGGAGTAGAAGGCAACAGAAGAAATTGTTCCGTCATCTCAGAAAGACCAACCATTTTGGACTCCTCTTCATCTTGAATAGTTTCTATTCCAACTGGTAGGCATCATTTTTTTTTCAGTTAAGTACTAGTGCAGAGGTGGGTTTCAGCAGGTTCTGACCAGTTCTGGAGAACCGGTAGTAGAAATTTTGAGTAGTTCGGAGAACCGGT
>JANHZT010005138.1:0-10791 GCA_032468215.1 Stegonotus admiraltiensis
GTTCTGACAGATTCTGGAGAACCGGTAGCAGAAATTTTGAGTAGTTCGGAGAACTGGCAAATACCACCTCTGGCTGGTTCCAGAGTGGGGTGGGAATGGAGATTTTGCAATATCCTTCCCCCAGGAGCAGGGAGGTAATGGGGATTTTGCAGTATCCTTTCCCTGCAGTGGGGTGGAAATGGAGATTTTGCCGCATCCTTCCCCTGCCATGCCCACCAAGCCACGCCCTCCAAGCCACACCACACCTACCAAGCCACGCCCACAGAACCAGTAGTAAAAAAATTTGGATTTCACCACTGGTACACAAATCTAGGCACACTATAAATCCACGTACCTAAGGGTTAGGTATTTAAAATGTTCAGGTTTAAATCCAAATGTGATTATGCTATATGTTCATACTATCTACTTCTATTGAACTAAGGAAGTGGTGGAAATGAAAGAATCAATGAGAAATACAGTTCTCATTGTTTAGAAAGATAAATAATTTTTTATTAGTTGTTGCATGTAGTGATAACAATTACACACAACATCTCCACTTCCTAAGAAATAATTGAGTACTGATCCAGTGAAAGAAATATCTGTCATTTAATGTTTCCTTCTATTTTTCAGACCTGCGAAGGTCATAATTTCAAGGACTGGTCATACAGTTCTTTTTTCATCACCACTGTAACTGTGAACAGTCACTAAACAAGGCAGTTGCTTAAAGAAGACTAGGGATAGTAGGAATAATATACAATTAAAGGTAGTCCTCCACTTGCAACAATTCATTTAGTGACCGTTCAAAGTTACAACGGCACTGATATAAGTGACCTATTTTTTTATTATTATTATTTTGATTTATATGCCACGCTTCTCTGGAGACTCAGGGCGGCATACAATGCATTAAACAATAGCCTTCATACTTTTGTATATTTTATACAAAGTCAGCTTATTGCCCCCACAAACTGTGTTCTCATTTTTCCTACCTTTGAAAGGATGGAAGGCTGAGTCAACCTTGAGCCTGGTAAGAATTGAACTCGTGGTAATTGCAGGCAGCTGGAGCTACTTAATAGCACATTAGTCTGCTGCGCCACTCAGGCTCTATGAAACGACCTATGATCGTTTTTCACACGATTGTTGCAGCATCCCCGCTGCACCGTGATCAAAATTCAGATGCTTGGCAACTGACTCATATTTATGACGGTTGCAATGTCCTGGGGTCATGTGATTCCCTTTTGTCACCTTCTGACAAGCAAAGTCAATGGGGAAGCCAGATTCACGTGTTAACTAGCTTAAGATCTGCAATGATTCACTTAACAACTGTGGCAAGAAAAGTCGTAAAATGGGACAAAACTCACTTAACAAATGTCTTGCTTAGCAACAGAAGTTTTGGGGTCAATGGTGATCATAAGTCAAGGACTACCTGTACATGATTTACTGGTTCAACACCACCTGTTTTAGAAGGACAAATACATTCCAAGATAGTATGTCATCTGTCCTTTGGAAGAACTAAAGGTTAAAAAATTATAAATTGAAGAATGCTAGTGGGTGTCATGTGAATGCCTTTCTTTGCCTCAACCCTAGACAAACACACCTGTTGCTCTTATTGATTAGCATGCATATTGCTCATTTGTGTATGCTTTTCATTTTCAAAGTTGATGTATAACAGCCAGTGAACATTACACACTGAACCTTAGAGAAAGTTGCTTTGTACATTTCCAACTTGACTATAAATGCTTTAGTTATGATTGAAAATTCTGTACTGTTTTTTAAAACAAGATCTCTGTGTTATTGCACAATAAGTTTACCCTTTTATGTAGAGTTAGTGATGTTGTATGTAGGCTACTGCCATTGTTGATAGACTCATATTTTAATGTAATTGCTACAGCAAGCCACTTGATTTATTTTCATTCTTGGAATGCCTTCTCCATTACAAGGTTTCAAGCATATTATGTCTTATGTTTGCTCACGGTCTAATTTCCTATCTTCTTTTGAAATGAGCATAAATAAAATTTGGTTTAACTTGTACACTAATATTACCTTAGAAATATAAAGAGAACCAGTATTTTCTCATGACAGGAAAATTGTGAAACAAAGCAGTCCACAAAATTAGAAGGGCATGATCTGAGGGTCAGATGGCATGGTTTTTTATCGTATGATAAAGGTAATGTAGATTTTAAGAATCATTATATTAGAAGTCCCATTTGAAAAAAAATGAAATATACTGTTTATATATAAACCCAGACTGTGCCCCAAAATGCCTTTATGGGTCTCAGTACAAGAAGCATTTTACAGGAAAGAAAGAGTAAATAAAGAAACTTACTGAGAGTTGTTAGAACAGGAACATGGAGAATATAAAATGAAATCAAGAGAGCTACTGGCTGCAGAGGGATTTAGTTGTCAGTAGTTCTCATGTGCACAGTTAAGGTAGGTAATAGGACATTTGGAATTGAGCA
Organism: Stegonotus admiraltiensis; assembly: GCA_032468215.1. NCBI lineage: Eukaryota > Metazoa > Chordata > Lepidosauria > Squamata > Colubridae > Stegonotus > Stegonotus admiraltiensis. The sequence continues at coordinate 2,436 of JANHZT010005138.1, forward strand.
GCGGAAGTCAGAAATTGAACTACCGGTATATACAAATGATGAACATGCAATTGCTAAAATATATAAACTTTTACTGAAATTTGAAATGGAAGAATAAGTAAAAGACTATAATAAAGTGGCCTAGGAACTTTGGACATAACATACAGAGGGAGCAGTAGAAAACTGTGATTAAAAGTATTGAAAGTTACATTATGTTATAACTTAAAATATTTTTTTATAAAATGATGTACCATAGATGTAGGGCTCTAGAAAAAATGTCTAGAAAATATAAAGGTACTTCAAATTGGAAATATGGACAACACAAAGGTTCATTTTACAATGCCTAATGGGCTTGTAAAAAAGCCAGAAATTTTTGAGTTAAAATACATATAATGGCGCAAAGAAATTTAAAGATTAACATTCAACTAAAACCAGAAATTTTCTTGCTGGGATTAATGGATAGCCAAATTAGAAAAGAGCCACGGAAGATTATTTTTATATATGATTACTACTGCAAGACATGTGCACAAAAATTGAAAGACTCTGAATACCCACATGGAGGATTGATTGGTGAAAATGACAGAACAAGCAGAGATGGGAAAGTTAGCCGGTTTGGTCAGAGAAAGATAAATTACATTTATTAGTGACTGGAAGCCCTTTTGGACTTTTTGCTGAAAAAAGAAAAATGAACTTCTGATTTATGGGTTGGGGATTAAAAAGGGTAATTTACGGAAATAAGAAAATTATGATGTAACTTAAGAGAGAAAGGATAAAATATAAAAGAACCTATAACTGCTGTCAAGAAAATTTGAAGCCATTTATTTATTTATTTTCTTTCTTTCTTCTTTTTCAGATTTTTTTTTCTTTATTACCTTCATTTTCTCTTATGGTTTTTATTTTGTTAAAAAGTTCTCCAATAAAAATTAATTTTAAAAAAATAAATAAAACAAAGTAGATCACAATGGCCATTACATACAGTATTTTTGCTCCATAGGGATTTCCTTTTCATCATCACAGCTGTCTATTATTATTATTATTATTATTATTATTATTATTATTATTATTATTATTATTAACAATAACAACAACAACCTGGGAGTTGAATTATGATGCACTCAGAAATTCTAGCTGAATATAGAAGTCTACTGTATGGAGAATGCCTTTCATTAGTGGATAGAATAAAGAAAATAACCTTGATGGAAATATTCATGAATTGTTACCAAGCAAACAGGAATGGAGCATTTTTTTGAAGCTCAGAACAATGAGCAATAGGAAGTCGAATGGGACAACTCACCAAGGACAGTTCAGCATGGCCAGCTTACCATTGCTAGCTCACCACCACCAAGTCACCTCTGCCAACTCACAGCCGCTAAGTTGCTACAGGACAACTCCAGATGACCAACTCACCGCAGGGACAACTCCCCGTATTGGCTGGAGGGAGAGCTGGACAGGCAAGCAAGCAAGTGGGCAGAGCGCCGGAGCAGGCGACTTCCCATTTTCACACCCCATGCTGACACGCCACACTGAGCTCCAACCATTCTGCTCACCCACCCACTTGCTCACTCGCCTGCCCAGCTCTCCCTCCAACCACCCATGGCAAATTGTCCCCATGGCAAGTTGGCCATGGTGGCAAATTGTCCTGTGGTGACTTGCTGGCTATGAGTTGGCAGAGGTGATTTGACGATGGTCAGCTGGCGGCAGTGAGTTGGTGCAGCATGTTGATCCTAGACTCATAGGAAATACTGTAGATCAGGAAGATGTCTCTCTAATTCACTGAAGTATAAAAACTGGGAGAAGGTACAGCACAATCAGACTTGATTTTGTTTTTATAGCCAAAAAACCTAGTTTTAGTTGTCCAATAGAGCTGATTTCCCGGTCCAGTCTATGGGGATGACAATTAGATCTTGGAAGCGGGAACTACCGGTAGTTGAGATAGTTGATGTTACTTTGTTAATGCATCAAAATCCAGATATTCATTCCATTTCCAGTTTTAGGACTGGAAATAAGTTGTGCTTTCTCTCCTTTTTCGTATGACTTGTTTTTTTAGAGTTTTAGTAGGGCTGCCACATCAGACTGAATGAAAAGAAATTGAGGCTTTTGAATTGAGTTGCTGGAGAAAATTGATGAAACTATCTTTGACTGCAAGAAGAACCAATCATTCTATACTGGATGAAGTAAAAATAGACTGCTCACTGGAAATGTCAATAATGAAGCTAAAGCTTAGATATTTTGGACAAATATTGTGAAGACAAGAGTCATTGGAGAAGACCCTGATGCTTGGAAAAATCGAAGGCAATCAAAAAAAAAGCCGACAATGGACAAAATGACTAGATTCTTTCACTGATGACACGCACATGCTCTTACAAACACTTGAAGAAGCAGCTACTGAAAGACAATCCTGCTGAACTAATGTTGTCTATCAGGTCACAAAATGTCAAAAGCTATTTAACAATTGAGCAACAGTAACAGCACAATTGAATGACTGAATAACAGTATCCAAAATTCAGATGGTCACTAGATGACAGCACATAAATAGAAAGCTCTACGCCTGTACTCTTATCTGTCTGATTTTTGTAACTCAGATATAATAACTTTAATTTTGGTGATAGTAATAATTTGTTGTACCACTTAAACTACAACCGTGGAATGGTTAGCAAAGGGAGGAGAGGATAAGATTTGCATGATTCAATCTTCCATTTCCATTGAGTTCTTACCAGTTTAATCAAACCTACTCCTTGCATGAAAAGATGTTTCCTTTTATCTCACCTGAACAAATTCTGACTTGACTTCCTTATGCAGCATTTTGGAATCAGATTTATAAGGGCACTTTAGAGCATTCAGGAGCACAAAGATAATACCTATCTATATCTCTTTAAAGTGGTGACATCTCTTTTCAGAATCACATGGCAACTGTAGATGTACAGTCCTTACTGTTTTCAGACAATTTTTTTGGATCAGAACAAAGGTTTTGCACTTAATTTAAAATGATGGTATTTTGAAAATGAATGAATTAGCATAAGCATCCATTGAAGAAAACAGCAGCTTGCTGTGTCATCTGTCATAAAAAAAAGTCTTATTTCAGTTAACTTCTGTTATCGATAAATAAACTATGGCTTATGAACATGACTTGTTTTAGCTAAAATGGTTGAGATAAAATACAATCTTGGGTTTTAGTAATTTAGTTACTAAATTTAGTAATTTAGTTACTTTTAGTATTGGCTCTGTATACTTGCAGCCTTCCCTGCTCTTATCATAGTACTCTATGCATTTGGCTGTTTTATTATACTTGTACAATATCTGGTCTTGAAATTAAATGTAATGTGGTTTTCTGTTATTATTTTGAGTTTTACTGTTAATACAAAGTCATAATTCAACAATACATATAGATTTACATACAAATTTAATAAAATTCAAAATTCAAAATACTGTACTTTTTTCCCACTTTCCAAGACAATTTTCGAACGGAACCCATTTGGTTTTTTTAAAGCTAATTTTATACTGGCTCTGTATATTGTCTATTCTTGTTTAATATTTACAGCTGGTTTATTAGATAGGCTTTGTCTTCAGCTAGTGTTGCTCTGAGGGCTAGCTGCTCATTTTATTTTAGACATGTGTCTTCCTATGGAAATATCCAACTACAGTATACCCTTCAGCACAACTGTCTGCATTTTAAATAATTTATTCCCAATGCAAAATTAATACTTGCATCATATAATCCAACAAAATTTTGTAATATTACTTCTAACTTGTAAGTCCTGCATTCCTGATTACAAAGTGCCAGAGGAAAATACATAATACGCGGCTAGCTATCTGTCCAGAGTTTTCAATTTTCCTTCCTACAGTATTCCATTTGTACTTCTCTTTAGGATTTTCCACCTTAAATGATATATTTGCTTTCAGATTGAGCTACTGTTTAGAGGTGCCGGGGAAATTACTGCATCTCCCCCCCACTTTTTTTTTTCTCCCATACCTTTTCAGTGTTTCCAGTCAATACTATATTCCTTTCTTTAAGTTCCATTGGCCCAGTAGTGCCTTCTTTAAGTCTAGCTCTGACTGTGATCTTTATTTATTTAAATAGGTACTCTCTAAATGCTATTAAATCCATTTTAAGAGTCTGACATGCATTTACATGAAACTACACAGTCTGAGATAATTAAATTACTTGCAGCATCTGATGCATTTGGTTGAAGCGAGCACACCGAATCATGTGGACTGTACATGATGTAACAACAGCATCAACACAATTGTGAAGATAGTATTCTATGTATGTATTCCTAACTAAACAAGAAAGCACCAGATTTTCTGCTTGAAAAGATGCATAAATGATGTTTTTATTTTTTGGAGCAAGAGGGAGCAAGGCTATGAGTAGATTGAATCTTTCAATCAAATCTTGAAAAGTCTATGAGAGAATGAGATATGGAGAGGATGCTTCAATCAGTTATAATTTATGGTTGCAATTTATGGTTATTCTCAGGGGCATTTTAAAATACTCAGGGCCTAGCATCTCTGAACCTACTTCCTTGAATCACCATATTGCAGTATCTATGTAAAATAGGCACCCTGTGAAATTGGCAGTTTAGTTGCTACTAGGGTTAATATATTAATAAAAATAAAATCATGATTGTGAAAATAGGTATGCAATCCACAATATGATTTTCTCCCTGCAACCCCTATGTCCAGTTGGGGCTTATCTAGTTCTGAAATGTTGCATGATTCAAATACATATATGTAAATGTCAGCTTTGGCTAAAAGCATTATAATTTGTTTATAATTTGTTTATCACAGGATATTTCTGTTTGGTTAACAAGCACTGGACTTTCTGGAAAGGTAATTCAGCTTCCAAGCAAGTTTTTATAAGCGGACTGCATTTTCATAGCTCATCTAATCTATTATTTGCTTAATGTTGGGCAAACGTTCTGGGTGCTGTGAAGCCAAAAATAAGTCCTTCTATGAAATCCAATACATAACTGGTCAGAACTTGATTTGTTCACTTTACTCACAAGTAAATGCACAAAAGGTTGTCATTGCAAGTTCCATTAATTCCAATAACATTTACTGTTGATCCTTTGGAAATAAACAGGCTTAGAAATATTAAACTTTCTCAGATGTTTGTGTTTTTATTATTCTTTTAGCATCTTGAAGACAAGAGACCTTCCTAAAGAATGAAATCAGTTTGCTCCCCCAAATAATATTTTAAACAAAGGAAGCAAATTTCCTGGGCTTAGGAGATAATGGGAGTGCCTGTGCTACCCATCAAGCTAGAACAGGTGCTCTTTTTATAGATGTTCACAAATGGCAGCCACAAAATTATTTAATCCTGGTAGTACTGGAAATAGGCACATTCATTAAAAGTTATTTACTTGGTTCAAGCTACCTCTGTTGCTCTTGTTGCTATCTTTGGCTACCTTCTTCCATCATGAATTCAGTGCAGACTCTGTAACAGTAAACATTTGCTGCAAACAAAATTATAAATAAACCTGCCCTGTTAATTCATTAGGCTTAAAAAATAAAGATGCCATCTCAGAGTCAATGCTTTTGGTAACATTGAACAGTTTCAAATGCATCTTTAGGGCATGGTACACTTTTCCCAGTCCCCAGAAGAAGAAAAAACAGGAAGTGCTCAGCCTGAGTAAACCATTTTAAAGTTTCCAAGAGATATGAATTCCTAAATAATTATACTGCTTAATTAATGAATAATGTCAGCTTACTTATACGGTATTTAGTAAACTGCAACTGATTTCTCTTGTGAGGGAAGCTGGTTCTACATGAGTGCTGCTGTTGTGACATTGTGAATGGTTTCAATAGAATGTTAGGTCCCCTAACAATTTTGCATATGCAGGAAGAAGGAAAATGGGACATGTGATGTGAAAACATGGGAATATGGCAAAGGGATGGCGAGATCTGGACCCCATATATAATTTGATAAACAGGACAAGGACATTGTGCAATAGAAGAATCATCTACAATAGGGTTGGACAATTAATTTTCACCAGGGGCCACAAGAGAAACTCCACTATTATGGAGGGCCACTGCCTGCTCCTCCCTACTGCTCCTGCCCCTGCCCCACTTGCCTACCCCCCCCAAATGGACAGGGACAATCAAAGGGCCAGATATGATCTGCAGATTGTAAAATGCTCGTGTCAGATCATATCATAATCAAAGTTAATACTTTGCTTTATTTACCTGTGGTTGTCTTAAAATCTCTTGTTAAATTGATACCATGAAGCTTATATGCAGGTTTGCAGCAACTATATTTCTTCTGTTGTTAACAGGCTTATTTTAGTTACTCTTTGTCTAAATATGGGTTTTTTTAGTGTCATTTATACTATTACATCGTTCTTAACTATTGGTTGAATGATTGGTGTTATGTCTCCAATGTGCTGATGCTGGAATTCTGTGATATATAAATAAACTTCTACTGGAACCATTCTTACAATAGCACAAGTAGCAGAAATTTATGGAAAGAACAGATTAAACGCTTAGACTTAAATTCTTCAATGTGCAACTTGGCTTAAATTGCTGCGTTTGAATTTTGGGTTGCTGAATCAGGTGGAAAAAATCAGACTGACACATCGCTTGTCTGTGCATTTTTACCATGATATATTACTAAAAGAAAAAGCTCAAAGCCTGCCATTGACAATTCTGGCTAAAAACGTATAAATTATTAAGATCTATAGCTTTCTTCTCACAGTGGCCAGGGAATGTAGTGCATATATCAGAGCGGAAATGAAACATCAACATATGCTTAGTATTGCACATAAGGCATCATTATGCATGTAATAAAGCACTTACTGTACAACAGCTAAACAGACCAAAAATTTAACAGTTGTATTTCTTGAGCTATTCATCATTAATTCAACATGACATTTAAATTAAATAGCATCGTAGATCACTTAAAGGGCTTTATTATTCTAAGTGAGAAACCCAAATAAATAATTGCAATCAAGAGGTATACTATTTGAATATACTGTACTTGATAAAGAAACCCTCCCCAATGACGCGGCTATATGGCTTATACATCTAATGATGTAAAAATCTGCATATATGCACAAAAACTCATTTATAGCAGTGCACATAGATGCTTCAGTGTGTACTGAATCCCACAGCTGTGCTCTTTGAATAAATGTTACACAGACTCCTTGCCTCTTAGATGAGGAATAAAAATCCCATAGTAGTACAGGTAGTCCTCAATTTACAACCGTTCACTTAGTGCCCTGTTACAACAAGTTACAACGGCACTGGAAAAAAGTGACTTAGGACCATTTTTCACACTGTTGCAGCATCCCTATAATCATGTGATCAACATTCGAATACTTGGGAACTGGTTCATATTCATGACGGTTGCAGTGTCCCAGGTGTTCACCTTTTCCAAACTTCTGACAAGCAAGGTCAATGGGAAAGCAAAATTCACTTAATAACCATGTTACTAACTAAACAACTGCAATGATTCACTTAACAACTATGGCAAGAAAATTCGCAAAATTGGGCAAAACTCGCTTAACAAACATTTCACTTAGCATAAATTTTGGGCTCAATTGTGGTCGTAAGTTGAGGACCACCTGTACTAGCACCTTGTTTTTACAGTACCTTGTATAGTAGTAGCAATAGGTACTCTGTAAGACTGCTATGGCTTTATTGCTGGATCCATTCTTACCAGGCAATACGGGATAAAATTGCACATATTTTAACCGAATTCTCTACTCCACCAAAAAAAAAAAAAAAGGCAAAATTTATCTCCAGCATGGAGATCAAAACTTCTTGTTCATCCTTGGATTAATTTGCATTTTTCCATACATCATATATGTATAGAAATTTAATAAGTAAGTAAGTAAGTAAGTAAATAAATAAATAAGAGGAACATCCCAACTTGTAACAATTCTCTAGAGCCAATAAATTAGTAATGTGAAAAAATCAAGTTGAAGATAGATATTGACACTGATTTCAGATGCCCGTTGAAAAATTGAATTGTGTTTCCAAACCCATAGAAGAAGTGTTTGTACAGCCGTATTGGTTCCAGCAGCTCAGGCATTAAGCAAGGCATTGACTAAGTGAAATTGCAACCGTGCTAATGATCTTACTTCAACTCTCCTTTGTTTTAAAATTTGAGAAGGTCATAAGTGTGAGGACTGGCTGCAGAGTTACTTTTTAATGACTATCATAACTGCACACAGTTGCAAAAAAAAGCAGTTGCTAAATGAGGATTATCTGTATTTGGAATGCAATACTACATGATTTCAATGCAATCATTTAACAAAATTAAATGCGCAAGATGGCGGCGAGCACCTGAGACGCGCAATGTGGCCGGGGTGTTTTTGACCGGCAGCGGGGCAGTGAGGCCAATTCTTACCATCATTGGGTCTGGCCCAGCAGGAGAAAT
>JANHZT010005138.1:31812-50619 GCA_032468215.1 Stegonotus admiraltiensis
GACTTTCTTGTTTTTTCCTTGAAGATGATTTGCTTCTTGAAGAAGTGAAACGTCTTCAAAGAAAAAACAAGAAAGCCCAGTTGCCTCTTGAAAAAGCATCTTTGGGACAACCATGGCCTGGTTGACTGAGAATCTCCATAGATTCTCACCAGCTAATCCTTCCAACCCAGAAGCGCCTCAATGCTTCCAACACAAAAGCAGTTGTTTGTTTGTGTTTGTGTTTGTGTTTGTGTTTGGTCTGTCCTGTTAATGATAATTTTTTAATTATATCCCAGATTTTTGATTAAGTTTATTCTGTGTATTCAAGTAGATTAGTACTTTATGTATTACATTTATATGCTGCCTGACTCCTGATGACTTCCAAAAATGAACATGTATAAGTCCTATTAATTTCTGCAGAAGGTCGCTGCATCCTGTAATGATTTTCTTTATAAAACCACGTGAAGCCATACTTTAGGCCTTCTTTATTAAGATTCAGTGCACTTGGGAAAACAAAGCTAGAAATAATTATGCACTTGTTTAGCCAAGTCCTAATTTTTGTTTTCAATTTGCACTTTTAGTGAAAGTATCTAAAACTGAGTAAATACTAAATCTGCTAAATGCCTGTTGGAACACAACAAAATTAGCAGCGAAATTAACAGCCATTGAGCACAACACAATTAACCAAGACACTCTTGCCATCTGAGGCAAGGAGTAGCAAATGCTGTCAAAACTTTGGAGAGTATCCAAAGTCATCCTAGTTATTTTGGAAGCAAATCAGAAAAACCCACAAATGCTTCTCCCCTTACCTGGCAATAAAAGGATATGAATGACAAATTAACACTGTACTTCTTTTCACGATGCTAAAAGTCTGCTAGCTTAGATGGCTGACTTATTCTAACTTCCACTGTCCAGGCCTTAGGTGAATACTCCTGTGGTTTCCCAGCCAGCATGGAGATTAGTCCAGCACTTCCAGAAGACAGAATATGAATGAGGGTTGCACTACCTTATTTAAAAAGAAAAGAGCCATTAGCTTAAATGGTATTGAGTTATGAATTAAAGCCAAAGGAACGTCAGCAACTTCTGTTAATCCAGTTATAAAATCTGAGAGATGGTCCAGTGGCTTGGTGGAAAGAACAAAGTGTACTCTTCCTTTAAAGCTGGATGGGTACCCAGAGAATGCTAGCAATGTCTTTCTTTTTTTTTAAGCTAGCTCATTTAAATAATATTATGGAAAAATAGTTCAATGTCCTTTTAGATAGTTTGGGATAAGAGTTCTGCTTTATGCTCTATTTGTTCAGCAGTGGAACATATTCTTCCTTAACATTTCAGGTGGCTTTTAGATTTGATGCTTTACAGCCGTCAAACCTCTGGAAAACTCAGACTACACATTCATGAGTTTCTATGCAGAAATTCATTGAGAGTTCTAAATATGTCAGTTCCTTCCACGGAAGGCAGCAGTAAAATCTGGTGGGATCTATCCGGCTCATGCGAACCGGTGGCGGTGGTGGCAGGCTCCGCCCACCCGCCAGGACGTCATTACGTCCCATTTTTTTACCCTCTGCGCATGTGCAGAAGTGGTGCGAGCGTAGCACGCGCGCTCATACTCCCAAACCGGTAGCAAAGGTAAGTGCATTTCACCGCTGATGGAAGGTGATTGGTCTTGCACTGAGCCTGCAGGACTGAAAGTATCAATTGGAGATAAGACTTTAAACCTAACTGCAGTCAGAACTGAATAGCCACAAAATTTATCTGGAACCAGTAATAATTAAAAAACATGATTCCAGTTTAAAGGGTTGAGTGTGCTACAGTGCATGTATCCTTTGGATTTGTTTTTTTTTAATGAATAGTGAAATTCTCACTTATTAGATGTGCTGTGGTCCTTTAGAGATCAGGAACCTGCATGCAGAATGTAAATGTCATGAATCAAACAGTGCATTCAAATATTTATTTATTGTTGTTTTGCTCCTTTTACCACCAGCAGCAAAATTGCTCTCCTAAAAGCTTAATAGTATCTTTGCAACAGTGCATTGCACTCAGATGATATTGTAACATTTTAATTTGTTAAACATTCAGATCCTTTAAAAAGTCAATGAAATAGAGTTTTTTCGTTGGTTGACCTTCCTGACAACAATTACTAGATTTGTAAGATTTATACAAGATATTTACTCTGAAGAGTCAGAGGGGATCATATTAACCTGTTGAATAAACAGAATCTGCCATCTCAAAATCAAGAGGGCTATTCTTGAAACTTATTTTCATCCCAATTTAATTAGACACCTATTTCATTAATATTAAAGCTGTGGATCACTCAGCTTCCTTTGAAAGTTTATTGCTTACTCCTAGGGTTTCCCTTTCAGTCATAACAGAACTGCAAATCTTGTCCAAGCAATGTCAAACTAATCACTATGCTTGCTTTTGCTATGGATAAATAGGCAGCAAGGCATGCTGCAGCGTTACAGTGGTGCACAAAGTGATTTCATGACTTAACCAATAACCATATATTTACTTGAGTCTCACGCCCTTCTGGTCCTGGCTGTTTGGGGACTTAGATAAAAGTCAAAGGGAAATCATGATCTCTATAGGGAATATTTACATCCCAAGTTTTGAACAACATAGTCAATTAACTGCCAGGAGTTTCATATACCTGAAAGAGCAGACAATAACAGACAGACATCTAATGGGTTACTTTATGTGGATGATGCAACAATCTGAGATTGAGATTTTTGCAAAAACAGCTTTAAAACACTGTTGAACCATTAATAGTCAAGACTGCACAGAACAAAGCTATTTTCCACTTTACTGGCTCCTGCGAAGAACATGAGAAATTCATAGCCCAAAGCATTCAACATAGTGTTAGTGTACTTACTGAAGCTTTTTGTTTTGTATTGTTCAAGCTGTGCTCATTTTTTAAAGCTTTTTGAGGCAAAAGTCCTCAGCAACTTCTACGTACTTTTCAATTTGGGTCATACCCCAGTTTACACCTTTTGAAAGCCCAATCTCAAAACTCTTAAGGGTAGTCTTTCAGTTCTTAACACTATTCCCAACACTTTTTAAAATCAAAACTGGACTTTCGTGGCAAAATGAGAATCCAGATTGTGTTTTAATGTTTTTTAACACTGAACTTAACTCCTTAAGTTTTGTACCCTTAAAATAGTAACAGAATTCCATCAAGATTTGTATAGTTGCTTTTTGGAGTCTAAGCTCCAAATATAATTTTTCTCTGGTACTGTCAGAGAACACCAGATTGAGTATTAAAACACAACTGATACAGATCACCAAATGAATGTTTCACTGGTTTCAGGTTATTTTAATCTGGATATAATAAATTGTTCCCTAAAGCCCCCTGGTTATTTATCAATTATAACAATCCCTAAGTGCAGAAGAGGTAATGATATGGCAGTGACTCGGGAAAGACTTCGAAACAACTCCTTCAACATCTCTGGAGGACATTGTTATCTCAGTATTTCAAGGAGAGAAAGTATACATACAAAGTCAGAAACTACAGCAAAATAGCTGGATTTACTTATTTCACTGATGAAAAAACAAATCATATTAAGATGCAGTCAGATCTATGAATCCATTAAATCCCACCTGTGGTCTTTCTAGCCCCACCTGGAGACATTAATGATTCATAACAGGCTTTTCTACATTCCAACAATGGGTCTTTAGGCAGCTATGTTTAATTAGTGGTTTATGTGAATATACCACAGTTTTAAAGATTGCAAGATGTTGCAGTTAAACATTACGCTGTTTGTAAGTAATTATGGAAAAAAAGATTGGTATGTTATCAATTGGTATGTTAAAAAGGCAGTGCTGAACAATACTCAAAGTACTGAATAGTTGCAGTTAACTCATGTTAGTAAGGTAATGGTCAAGATTTTGCAATCTTGATTTCAATAATGCATGGAATCAAAACTCTGTAAAAAATGCTACTGTATTCTACAGACTCACAGAAGGCAGGGGCATTTGAGGTCTAACATCTATTAGATCAGTGGTTCTCAACCTGTGGGTTGGGACCCCTTTGGGGGTCGAACGACCCTTTCACAGGGGTCACCTAAGACCATTGGAAAACACTTATTTTCAATGGTCTTAGGAATAATTTTATGGTTGGGGGTCACCACAACATGAGGAACTGCATTAAAGGGTCACGGCATTAGGAAGGTTGAGAACCACTGTATTAGATAATGGCAAAAGCAACAGAGGCACCTAATTCAATGAAGACATAAACACAATTACTGACAAGTGCTCCTATGAAATAATATCTATCAGATCATGAAGAGCAGCAACAACAGTATATGAATTAACAACAACAATACATGAATTAAGCTCTCACATAAAATTTTAATTGAACGAATCCAAAATCCTTAAACAAGATGCAGATTTCCTAGCTGCTCAACCAATCTGTCTCATTGGAGGAACCAGATAAAAATATTAGAGAGTTGTTTGATCTCAGTAAATTAGACACTTGATAAATTCTTATTTCACATGGAACTTACTCAGCATATAAGAACGATTAAATGTTCATAAAATTCAGCCTGAACTGAACAAATATTTAACTATACTGCAGTATGTGGAATTTTGCATAATTTAGAGCAGGAAATACTTTGATACTTGAGTGAAAATGAATTGTTAGAGCAACAACTGTGTTCCTTACCTTCTTTTAGTATTGTGCAGTAAATATGATTAAAAGAGGCTAGAGAAAATGTTTTATGTCTAGAATGACAACTCTGTTCTTTCCTGTTATGTTTTGTATTCTGTCCTTGGCTGTCCTTGAGGCTTCGGGGGCATTTTCGTTGTATATTTTTTGTTTAATTCGGTAACCAACTGAGCTATTATGTAGTATAGTAGACAAGGTGGCTTCTGGTGATGCTTTCATATGTATTTGGGCCAATAATCATTCTTCGGTCCATTGTCTTTGTTCCTCTAGAAACAGATTCTAAGGAAGCCTACTCAGTAAGTTTTCCAAGAAACACAAGTTTGTTAAGGAACATTTTGTTCCAAGGATAACTGGCTCATTTTTTGCCTCTTATTTTAAGCTGTGCTTTTAAGATTGTATCCCCCCCCAACCCAAACATTGTAGCGGAATAGCAGATCTGTAGTTCAGCATACTTGCTCAGCAACTATAGCATTAAATTTGCTTAAGTTTAACTCACAGCATTTCTCATCAAGCCAGATTTGGCTTCACTGAGTGACAGTGACTATAGTGAGTAATTTACTGACGCAGAATGTTAGATCCATGGATTTGTACCAATGAAAGATATTTTCTCAAAACCAAGCAAATGTAAACATAGGCCAAAAGATTCATCCTTCCAGTAAGCTGAAATAGATCAGGTAAATCCTCATATCCTGAGGCAGTAAATGCATCCATCTACAGAATTGAAAATAACTAAAAAGATGTGTAAAGTTTACAAGATAAGTTTCTGAAACTATTATAAAACAGTCATAAATACAGATATTCTTCTATAACATGTAATTGAATCAATATAACAGAAAATTATAGTAGGTATATCACAACCACCATCAGGCATATTTCGGGAACAAAATGGAGCCTGTTAATGGCACTCGCAGCGAAAGCAATGGAATTACCAAGCATCTTATGCAGAAGCCTTTGACTCGGAAGTAATAGTGAATACCATCAAAGCTTGGATGGGTGATTTTTGTGCTAAAATCAGAATATCTTAATACCTGGTAGAAATCCAAAAACATTTCTGATTAGCTGACTTGCTATAATCCTAAATTATGGGATTTATTTCCACCAGCAGTTGAGCAGAGACATTTTTGGTAGTTGTGAAATATGGGCTCTTTGGCAGCCCAAAAATAGAAAACATAAGTGAAATTGCTGTGTGGATACTAACTTTTGTGTAAGGTAATTTTTTTAATGATAGGATTTACAATGTAGAGTCCTTTGATACTAAAAAGAGATGGATTGAGCTTTCACAGTGCACTGAATCATTATATGCTTACTTAATTCTGACTTAGCATGTTATACCAATCTACCCAGAATAACAGAGTTGGAAGGGACCTTGGAGGTCATGTAGTCCAACCCCCTGCTCAAGCAGGAGATCCTATACCATTCCAGACAAGTGACTGTCCAGTCTCTTTTTAAGTCTCCAGTGAGCCACAATCATTTACTGTAGTTAAACGAACAATGGCTTCTGACAGTATTTGAAGCCAACTAATGAGGCATAGAATTGGAACTATTGTCTTTAAAAAGTAATAGTAAATAACCCAATCCAAATTCTTTTAATTATCCTCAGCTTTTAATGAATATAGCTTGTCTGATGTAAACGCCAGACCAATCAAACCAATTTCAGAATTTGTACTGTTTCAGTCCTATTAAAATTAATACAGTTCAGTGCTTAATTCTAGTCAGAGTGGCTAGTTGACCAACTTGAAATAAAACAGGTTTGAGGTATTTAAAATAGTGTTCTCACCCACTGTAAACAGATTTTAATAGATAACAGGACTGCAGCTAATAATTTCCAAGACAGACAAAACTTCATGGAACTTCCAGTCAAAATAATTTGCTAGCCGCAAAACAATAATTTTAACAATAATTTTGAAACAGTCTCTGTAGGGAATGTTGCTACGTTCCTCAGATAGAAAAAAGCTGAAACAATTGTTCTGAATTATATATCTCACATTACTGTAGTCACACCACTTCTTCTGGCATATGGCTTCATTTTTGAACAACCTGAGTTTGTTTTGACTTGTTAACGTAACTCAGGCAAGTAACTAGAGAGCAGGCAGCTGTCTATAATATGTATAGATAGCTTTCCATATGTAATGTTAATTTGAAAAAGAATATTGCCAGCCTTAAAAATACAATCAGATGGTTAATCAGCCAAAATAAATATGGTTAGCAGGTATAATGAGATCTATGAAGCTTAGCCCTGTGGGGGTATATGGAGGCTGTGTACAAATCCTGTCTATAAACTTAAAATTTCTGAAAGCAGCTTTGAGTTTGAAGGAACTTTACACCGTAGTACCATAAAATAATGCCTTAACTTAAGCAATTTCAGTGAAATGTTTTGATGAGAAGGTGTGCGCATGTGCACACTGTGTGTAGAAATCAACCATTTGTGGTGTTTATAAAGGATGAGGAGGAATGTATGACTGAATAACAAAAGCAGTTTAAAAATTAAGATTATTTGGAAACATACATTCTTAGTTTATAAGAATCTATATTTTCTCCTTTCATCTTCAAATCATGTAAAAAAATACTTCTTTAAAAAATTCTTAATTTCATAGATTAGGTTCATTAATCATCCCATGTTTACACTACAAAATAAGTGGGTAATATTTGAATGCAAGATTTGAATTCAGAGGCAAAACAGTACTTGACAGAGTGTGGAGACATTGATATACCGGTACTTCTGTGTACAACCCTTGATAGCACCTGTATGTTCTCCCAAGGTCAAATACTTGCTTCATAATCCTAGGGATAGATAGGTCTTTAAGTAATAGAAGTCTAATAGGTAAGGAGTATGATACATACAGTATATACATATGGGGGGAGGGGCGATGATATATCTCCCTATTATTTTTATACAATGTTCTATAGCAGGAATACAGAAGAGCTTGATTATTGTTGGTGTAGTCCTTATAGGCTCCATATGTCCTAATTCTGGAATAATTCACAGAATACTTCAACCACATAAAAGTTAGGCGCTAAAAAGCTCACTTCCTCCTTGAATACTAACTTGAGCAAATTGGTTGGCCCCTGATATACCTTGAGTGCAGTTCTGATGGGCTTCCTAATACCTTTATAAGGCCTGAGCAACTATTCAGTGCATCCATTCTCCAATGCCAGGCTGATAAAAAAAAGGACAAAAATCATTAATTATTAGACATTATTCCTTGGAAGCCAAAAAAATAATCACCCCTTGAATTGTTGGGGGAAGTTATTGATTTCCTGCCACAGTGTGAAATGTTTGACCTTTATAATGTGAGCAATGATTACTGGGCCAATAAATGACATCATTCTATTTAAACTTTCAGGGAGAAGGGAAAAAAACTAATACACCATATAATTTAAGTATTTATTGATTTCTAAAATGTATTCCAGCCAACCTCCAGTAATACATAAAATTGTACAAATGCACATTTTGACACTTTGTAGTACATATAGCATTTCAGGTGTAGTATCATATGCACTACCTGAAAGTTTTAATTCCCTTCTCTCTTTTTTTGGTTTTTCAATTTACTGTATACACCTCTGAATTTTGACCGTGCATAACCCAATCTACTCCTTTCCATAGAAATACTTAATTGTTAATGCAACTTTCCCTTCTTTAAATATAATTACAGGTAATCCTCAACTTACAGCCACAATTGAGCCCATAATTTCTGTTGCTAAGTGAAACATTCATTAAGTGAGTTTTGCCCCATTTTACGACTTTTCTTGCCACATTTGTTAAGCGAATCACTGCAGATGTGATTAAGTTGGTGACACGGTTGTTAAGTGAATCTGGTTTCCACATTGACTTTGCTTGTCAGAAGGTCGCAAAATGTGATTGATCACATGACACACACCCCAGACACTGCAACCGTCATAAGTATGAATCAGTTGCCACACATCTGAATTTTGATCACGTGACCCTGGGGCTTGTGCAATGGTCAGAAGTGTGGTCATAAAACACTTTTTTCAGAGATGTAACTTTGAATGGTCACTAAATGAACTGTTGTAAGTCGAGGACTACCTGTATTCTCAGCAACTGCAGCCTTCAGTTGTTTCAGCAGTGTTTTCCTGCTGCAGTCCCAGGCAATCACAGAGAGTCAAAGAAAGACAGCTATAACCCTCATCCTAGTCCCTTTCCCACCAGAATTTGTCGCCAAACTGTAATTTTAATTTGGCAGAAGGGGAGCATCATTAAAGAACATGGAGAACAATTATATTAACTGCATTTAATTGTGGGATCAGCGGTGCTCTCTGAGGGTACTTGGGACTTCACAATTCCACCCTGAGCTACATAACTTGTCTTCTATTCTATTTAATTTGAATAAAATGAAAGAATGTTATATGCTTATTTTCTTCCCTAGCTTCATAAAGGTGTCCTGCCTTGGTCAGTTCCTACTGTAAGCAACATAGGTCTTGGTATGCTATTCAGGTGCAGACTTCAGTCCAAAATACTTCGCACATTCTTGTTTTATAGCAGGGGTCTCCAAACTTGGCAACTTTAAGACTTGTGGACTTCAGCTCCCAGAATTCCCCTGACAGCTGCCCTCTTAAGCAATAAGAAATATCATCTTTGTTTGTTCCTACCACAGGCTGTTGGGTTTATATATATGTGAGTGAGAAAGTATTTAGACAAAAGCTGGCTAAATTGATCCAAAAATTGTAGCCAGAAAGCGCTGTTTTCAACATTAGGGAAATATATATATATATATATTCTCCTTGCACCCAATGTGTTATTTAGTGAAAAACAATTCCATAGATTGCTACCCATTATATGCACTAAAGTGAGTTAGGGAACTGTTGGAAAATCCTACAATTAAATGCAATACAGATCATGAAAATTTGTATATTTGCCTCAATTCACCCAAAGAAGGGATTCAGAGCTTCCTGAGTTGTCCAGCAAGATCTCACACCTATCTGAGGTAGTTGGAGGCCATTTCAATGCCCCTATTGTATCCAATGTTTATTTTGTCCTCATTTTTTTTACTTTCAGGATAGATCCTTCTATTAAGCAGAGTGAAGCAGCTTCTTGTGCAGTGGATGGAAAAGGGAAACCTTTGTGAGGGTTTTGTTTTTGCTTTTTTGCCTTTGTTCCCAAAATAATATGAGCAGCCTTGGAAGAACAGATCTCTTGCCTTGGCATGAGAGAGGGAACAGCCGTTGATCCTAATTAATCAGTCCTTGCTTGTTGCAGTTTACCAGATAAGTTTTAGTGGAGGTCCTTGGTGATTTCTGAGCTTGGTTGTTTTGTCACAGTTGTTTCATTACTCAAATTAGGTAACATCATCAGTGCTAAAGTTGTTGAGTGAACACTGATGAAGTTACCTAGTTTGGGTACTGAAACATCTTCAAGAAAACAGCCAAGCTCAGAGGGTACCAAGGACCCCTCATTTCTACAAATACCTTCCTTTATTGATACGTTTTAGTGGAATTGGGTGATAGTGTTTGTCTAGTTATAGAAGTTAATCTACTAAGTCCATTGTTTGGGTGGGTTTATATATCCTTTTGCTTATCTCATAGAAACCATGATCGAAATCCATCTACCCTCTTGTTTAATTTTGTTCAAGGCTGTCCATCTTCAAGGAAGCCATATTTGTTCTCTGTGTGTTTGCTTGCCTTTTGAATGTATTTGTTTTAATGTAATTTGTTTTGTTGATTGGGTCAAGAACTTTCTTGTCATGCAATATACCCTGATCTCTGTGCCACACAACAGCTCCGTTACCTCATCTTGCCAATATTAAGCTGTCATCAGAAGAAGAAAAGGATATAATTTTCTTTTCCATTTCTGGCAAGTCATGTTAGATCAATAAATCTCTGCTGGGTATTATGCTCTCCATGAGCAGCTTTTGTGATTGATTAAACACCTTAGCTTTGTTTTGGTGCTTAATCAATTGGAACAGCCATTTATTGCATGGTATATTATGAAGAGAAGACATCATCACAAAATTATTCCAGAGAGAAATAACAATCTGGAGTTGTCTCAAATATTGGTTTTTTTAAAAAAAAAATTCTAATAGTGGTTAAAGCTATTCACAAGTTTCTGGATGCATTTACCTTCCTTTGTCTCCAGGGAAAACTGAGTATGATTAATCACTTGCAGAACTATTGATACAATTAACATATATAAATGTTAGCAACTTGTGACAAAAGCATGGACAGAAATACTCTCACCCAGATTCAGATTCTACCTTGCACTTTCTCTGGCTTTTGCAAAAAGTGAGCTTTTTCCCATCTATGATTTTCCCATTAAGCAAGTAGAAAAAATGTTGCATTACCTTAACAGATTTAACTACTAGCTATTGTACTTGTTGCTGTTTTCATCAGCATAGATGCAATGGATGATGGAATGAGTAAGCACATCCTCATCAATAACAATGTGGTACCAGTGAGAAAAAGGCACATAGAGAGATGAAAGAGACTTTTGTACAAACTGAAACAACAAAATAATTGAGTAATTTAAGCCAGTTGTGAACTACGTGCAGTGCCCAAGTGCACCATTCTCTATTTTGTTTTCTGTATAAAACTTACAGTATTTCCTAGGAAAATTTGTAAGCTCTTACCCAGGTAAAATGCAACCATATTGTAATGATACCAAAATTACTGAGGCATACACTGTATTCTCAAGTTGAAGTATTAAAACTTTATTAAAGTATTAAAACATCAGAGCAGAGTTGTCTTAAATAGGAATCATAGTAATGTGCTAGATCTAGTGGTTAAGGCACCAGGCTAAACACCAACTGACTGCGAGTTCTAGTCCTGCCTTAAGCATGGAAGCCAGCTGGGTGACTTTGGGCCAGCCATTCTCTCTCACACACCAATTCGCCTCACAGGGTGGTTGTTGTGGGAGAAAATAGGAGGAGGAAGGAATATTAGGTGTGTTTGCCGTCTTGAGTTATTTATAAAAATAATAAAGGTGAGATAATAAAATAAATAATGTTGTAATCATTGGGAGACTTGAGAGCTGCTGAAAGCTGATACAAATGTTGGGGTTAATTCCGACACAGGTTTCAATGGCAGAGTACCCGGACTTGAACCCACATTAAAACCAATTAAGGTTTCTGTGAGAAGGTGCTGATGGCTCTAACCATTTAAAAGGCATTTGCTTTCCTATGCTAACAGACTTTCCTCCCCTTTTCTCGATATTACCAAATGCTTTTTGTTTTGTTTTGTCTTTCAGGTATAACCCAACTTTAGCATTTTGCAGCAGCTATATCCATGGGCCAGCCGTTAGGAACTGGGCCCTTCCCCCCAACACCCCAACACCCTCCCCGTGTATCTATTTTTTGTCTGATAAGTTCACAAGCACTAATGCACACTTGAAATGCAGGCGCTATTTTGATCACCCAATTGTTCAGCACTTTACGCAGGAAAAAGCGGTAGGCCACAGTCATGAGACTTCGAGAGGATGGCTGCTGGCTGGCTGTGGCAGAGCTGGTCGTTGTTCCACCCCCGTCCCTCCTTTGCTCTAACCATTTTGTCTGTCTATCTCGTCTTGTATTTAGTTTTCAAAGCAATACCATGAGGGGTCTCCTTCCTTCCTCTATTTTTTTTTAAGCGCCTTAAAGGGAACAATATATTTTTAGGGTCAACCAATGTGTCGATACCAAATGTGCAGATTATTTGCAAATTGCCTGCAGCCTTGAGAATACGAAGAATTTTTAAGCTCTATTTTGCCATTTACTTTCTATTTGGAGATATAATTCCATGTATTTTATGAAGGATGCAGCTCCTGGGAACAAAAAAAGAGATAAGGTGTTCATTTACAAAGCAGGGTTTATTTTTCTCCTGCTTGGTTTTGTTATTCAATGATGGAGAGATGCGAACTGTAAACATAAAAATGTATTGCTTCCCTTTGAAATTTAATCCTATTCCATATTTTCATTAATGTTGGCTGATTTTGTTCTTAATTTTTGTTCATTTCGTTGGTTTGCGATTTTTTTGCATGAATATGCAGAGTAGCAATAAACTGATTTTTTTTTTTGAGTGTGCAGATTTTTCTCTTTCAGATCCAGTAATAAAAACCCTTTTAAGTTCATCTGTTCTTTAAGATACAGTATTTTTTTTTATTCTTAAACAAAAACAAGAAGAGTCTATGTCAGTGAATTTATAATATGATTTTCTGGGCATCAATAAGTGACAACCGTTGGGGGAAAGTTAATGTCCTGTAAGAATTTCATTGTCTGCTGTTGCTAGGTCACCCCGGGACAGTAGCCGAAGCAGCGAGAAGCTGGAGCTGGAATTATCAAATCTCACAGCGGATGTTCTGGAACTGCTGCTGGAATTTGTTTATACAGGTTCCTTAGTAATAGATTCTGCCAACGCCAAAACTCTTCTCGAGGCTGCCAGCAAATTCCAGTTTCATACATTCTGCAAAGTCTGTGTCTCTTTTCTAGGTAAGTATTGATGCTATTTCCTTCTGTTTTGCCTTTCAGCTCCTCTATATATGAACTACAGCATTTTACATTCTGTAACTATCCAAGAAACATAGAGCCATAGAATTGTCCTTAGAAATGCCTTCAAATGGAATGGAGAACAAATCATCCATATATTCCAGCAAAGTTTTTATCTTAATTCACAATAACTCTGGAATTAAAACTGGGATTCTCACCCCACCCACTTGAACTTTTGGGGACAAAAAGTTAAAAAAAAAAAGTACAAGCAAAATGGAATTCAACACTCCTGTCACATCCTTTCCCTATTTACTTGCTATTTATGGTCGCAACCCCAAGGTTATGGCAAAGGCAAGAAAGCTTGCTCTTCTTTTAGGGGGCTTGAATCATTTCCCAATTCTGCCCCACCAACATCATTACAGCCATTCTAGTTGCCGAAAGACTCATCTGGAGGGCTCATGAGGAGAGCATTCTTGGGTTCGCTAATGCCCAAATGGGACTTAAGGCATTTATGCTTTCTGATTTCACTGCATTTGTTTGGTCCAGATTTTATTAATAGAGTTTAAAGATGGATATCTCATGGTATTTGCCGCCCTAGTGCAGATTTAATAACTGTGCTCCAGCATGTTTTAATAGATTGTATAGATTTTATAATAGCCCACAAATATATCTGTATACATTATCTTTAAAGATTCAGCTATTATAACACAATATATTTATTTCCACTAAATCAATGTGAAACTTTCCTTTTCCAATACTTAATATTTGAATTCAGTGAACTGTGTTATAGTTATGCAATTGGGAGACTTGGCTGCAAATTTCATTATATATGAGGAACTTAGAGGCTTGCATTCTCATTTGGAGAATTCATAAAATATAATTGCTTGTTTTGATTTATAGCCCTTGCTGGATTGAGTTGCAGAAACAGGTCGTAGAATATTTGCTCTATGAAAAGTTTAGAGAAAAGCATTTTAGCTGGACTCATTTTTCATTTTATCATAAGCATTGCATCACTTTAAAGCACTATTTCCAGTGTTCTTCTGAGAGACACTAATGGAAAAACTAGTTAGGTCTCCTCAGTATGTTACAGAGGCAAATTGGTTTAGGGATTAATTTTCTATTTGAATTTGTATTCCTCTTCCTCTCCTCTTCCATTTTCTTTTAGATGGCTTTAAGTAACCTAAAGATTGAAGAGAATATTTAGAGCAGTTCTGTATTTTCCTTGCTGTCTTGTGGGTGATTTTAATGTGTTTTTATTATTATTATTTTGGAAATAAAATAAACAGATACACAGGGGGGAATGTAATATGATTTCTAAATACAGTGCTTTCCCATGAAAACTTGCAATATTAGTACAGCTGAATACAGCACCTCAAGGTTTTGACCGGGTAAGAAAGAACATGATCTGAATAGGAATCAATGAATGCAGCAGAATTTATAATTCTATCTACTGTCTTCATTGGTGAAGAAGGAAAAAGAATGATGAAACTATATTGCTGCTTGTGGACTATCAGAGCTGCAATTATACCTCTGCTTGTCAGCCATTCAGATTGGGGAATCTTGAGGTTTTTTTTCATATCATGTTAAACCACATTTTTTATCAAAATGTTCTGAATAAAGCATAGTTGGATGGATTTGCAGGGTGCCATATGTTATAAACCATGCTTAACAGATCTTTAGAGCTGGATTAGCTCATGATGTTAAGCCATGCCCAAATCCTGACTTGGCACCGTTCATGAACCTCCCTTTCATTTGCATATCTTGGGATTAGTGAAGATGTGGTTTTTGAGATATCTTAATCATGGTTAGCAGATTGTTAGTGAGTGATGAAGTCTCAATCTGTCTATATGTATTCCTTCCACCTGTCTGAACATGATGAAGCATTATATTGGCACTAACATTGGCTGCCATAAAGACTGAAACAATTCAGTTTAAACAACCTCTTAATTTTAAATTCTACGTGATGGGATGCTTTTAAAATCTATACCTGGACTATCATTAATCAGAATGAACCATGCTGATATAAAGCTTAATCATTAGTAAGTAGACAGGTTAAAGAAGCCGTAAAACAAAAGAAACTTAAGAGTAAGTTTTTATATTGTTCTAAAGCCAATGCTTCAGAAATTGGAAGCATTATATCTCCCCTTGATCCTTTGATAGTAAGACTTATTCAAGAGAACAGAGTCTTGTTATTATAAGAGTGATATAGATTTCAAAATAATTTTAACCCTTAAAAATCATTAACGAACTTGAAGACTAGTAAGTTACTTTTTAAATATTATGCCTGAATTACAGTCCAAAAAAATCTTTTCCAGTGCTGGGTGCACAAAAAGCACTTTCCAAATGAAACTTATTTTGCTAATATGACAGCATGAATATTAGAGACAAACTAGACAACCTCATGACCTGTTGAGTCACAGTTTCAGAGATATTTACTTACCTAAACAGATCAACAGAATGACCACAGCCAGGCCAAAAAACAAACAAATAGTAGAAATGGTTTCTGACTTCCTTCTCTGTTGACTTTGCTTGTGAGCAGCTGGCAGGGAGTATCAG
The DNA here is from genome assembly GCA_032468215.1 of Stegonotus admiraltiensis. NCBI lineage: Eukaryota > Metazoa > Chordata > Lepidosauria > Squamata > Colubridae > Stegonotus > Stegonotus admiraltiensis. Next base: position 47,419 of record JANHZT010005138.1, read on the forward strand.
AAATCATAATCATGTGTTGGCTGTGGCAATGTGGCAGTCCAAATTTGGTAATACAGCTGGTGTGAAGATCCTTTAAATTTCATTTACACAGGAGAAAAGGGTCACAGATGTGCATGTTCTTTAAGTTAGCAAATATGAGGTACCTTTATTCAGAAATGTTGGCGCTGTGATGCACCATTTGGATTAGTTGAAGGTTACAACCGACAGGAGAATTTTAGTAGTACACATGTCGAGCAAGACCACTTTCAAAACTTCGAAGTCATCAATGTCCTGATACATTGTACAAAAACACAGTGATTCATTTATTCAGATTTTGTGGCTGTGATAGCCTTAGACAACTTTGTCCAATTGGTTTCCATTTTAGAAAGGGCCAAGCTTTCTGGAGAAGGTAGTTACAGGTGTCTCTCACTTAATCCCCTTGGATACATTTGGTTAGTCTCCTACCAAGTAGTGTCGAGGGCACATTTTACCTTAATTACAGGAAACTGCATGTTTGGTGATATCTAATTGACCCAAGGAACTACATAAATAAAGATAGATCCTTGGTGTAAAAATAGATTTTTTTTTCCACCAAAAAATGCCTTTCTCATAAGAGATCCTCCCCACCCCCACGCCGCCACCAAATAGGATATTTTTTTTTCCAAGTAAAAGTAGATCTTTACCTTGATCAATATGGGATTCAGATTAGTTTCTCTTCCCTTTGAAACGTCTTTACTTTCAATTTTTTTTCTTCTGGGGTGACACTCTTAAGGCTCCTGGAAGATCTTTTACTAAGAGTTTATTTATTTTAATCTTTTTTGAGGTTTCTTTCTTGAGGATTTACTTATTTTAATCTTTTTCTTAGGACTTACAATTATTTATACAATTAATTTCAAGAATTGTTTAATCCCAAATCCTTGAGTTTTAATTGGGAAACAACTGCAAAGTCACTGCTGCAGTGCAGGGTGGGTAGGTGGAAAAAGTAGTATCCTTAACGGCCCCAACTTTTCTGATTTCTGGGACCACAATAATAATAATAAATGTTTAAAAGTTGTTTTTTTAAAAAATGAAATCTAAGATTCTCAGGATTTTGAACCCTGTATCTTATTGCTAGCTTCTGTATCCTTTAATGCTCTCATGGAACTGCCACATTTACACAGCCCTTAACATCACCCCTACTCTTGGCTGTTCATGTTCCCTCTTAATAAGGTTAATATTTAAGATATTCTAGGCTCATCTTGTATTTATATTATTACCCTTATTATGCACATTTGTTAGAGGCTGGTGCTTATCCTTCATCTCCAATCACCCTTTGAGATTCCAGATGACATTCAAATGGCATGAGCCATGGTGGCGCAGTGGTTAGAATGCAGTATTGCAGGCTAATTCAGCTCACTACCAGGAATTCAATCCTTACTGGCTCAAGGTTGACTCAGCCTTCCACCCTTTTGAGGTCGGTAAAATGAGGACCCAGATTGTTGGGGCCAATATGCTGACTCTGTAAACTGCTTAAAGAATGCTGTGAAGCAGTATATAAGTCTTAAGTGTTATTGCTATTTATGCAATAGCAGACAGGCTACATGTACAATGAGTAAAAGCCAGCTCATGGTATACATTTGTGACATGTAATAATGTGGCATGTAATAATATTGGTCAAGAAAATGGAAGACCTGTCCTATACCTTTTGTTTCTTGTGTTCTTTTTAGAAAAACAGTTGACTGCTAGCAATTGCTTAGGAATATTAGCCATGGCTGAAGCAATGCAGTGCAGTGAACTGTACAATATGGCGAAGGCCTATGCCCTGCAGATTTTCCCAGAAGTGGCAAATCAAGAGGAGATTCTTAATATCTCAAAGGATGACGTCATTTCCTATATGTCAAATGACAGCCTAAACACAAAAACAGAAGAACTGGTTTACGAAACAGTGATAAAGTGGATTAAAAAAGATCCCGCAGTCAGAGCACAGGTAAGAATATAGCAGAGTTTATGAGATTCCTGCTTTTCCTTTTGTTTTTCAATAAAGCACTTTTACATCAAATGCTGCTTGCTTCCTTTTCAAATCTAAAGGTTGCTAGATGAGAGCAAAGAAAAATGCAAATGGGTGTAAAAATATTCTGTTTCGTCATCTGATTGCTGTATCTAATTAAAATTAAAAGATTCATATTTGTTGTCAGAACAACACAAAAAAATAGAAGGATTAGTATAGAGAGAGGTATGCTTCCCAAAATGGAAGGCAGGATTTTTTTTAAAAAGGAAACAAATGAAGCCTCTTCAACAAAAACACCAAGAAAGTACTGAGCATGCTGATCACATAATTGGCTTATGAACATGGTATAATGAGAGGAGCTATGCTAGATCAGTGCTGGCTGTGCAAATGTCAGTAAATATTTATTGGGGCAACTTTCTCCGGATAGTTACTTTGCTAGCAGTTGATCTTAATTGAGATAAAAATTCAGATAAAAGGTTTTAAATTCTGCCCTGGTTCTGAGAACCCTAATAGTAAAATGTTGTCATTGGGCTGGAAGAATTACAAGAGCAGCACATAAATTTACCAGTTGTCTTAGCTGATTAAGATTTATACTGAGCTAACTTCACACATTATCGATCTAAGGTATAAGAATTGACTCAGTGATCAAGTAGTCTCTTCATTTGCTTCTCCTATAAGTTCAGCTCAATGAAGTTGTGGCCGAGGTGATATTGTTATTGTGTCTGACATTTATAAGATACCTCTATGGCGTGTTCCATGTACATAACCTGTTTGTATTCCTTGTTGTCTCATAACATTTCATTAGGGCAGAATTATGCTTTTCAGAATTTAGCAAATGTTAACACTTAGAAGAACTATGATGAAGTAGAATCATAGTATTTTTGAATTACATTCAAACTAAGAAAATACCTTATTCCATAGCTTCACCCTATAGGTTACAGTGCTCAATCATTCTTACTTCACTCACATAAACAAAAATATTTTATAAGACAGTTTCAAAATTGGTTGTCTATTTAATATGCACAAAGATAGAATATCAGAAGCACACTTCTTACAAAAAGAGTTTGCAATAAGTCACCCCTCTCAATGGGGCTTAGTTTCTGCTTATGGGTTTCAGGAGTTCAACAGTACAAATATTGTTAAATTAAACTCTCCGGTCAGAAGGAAGGGAGGTTGATTCATTTGTACAATAATTTAATAGAGTCCAGAACAGTGGAGAATCTGGAATAACTATG
>JANHZT010005138.1:60543-72927 GCA_032468215.1 Stegonotus admiraltiensis
GCAAAGAAGTGACATTGACTTGGCCACGCCCACCTGACCAACAAGCCATGCCCACCCAGTCACCTTACCACCAAGCCACACCCACTAATTAAGCCACGCCCACAGAACCGGTAGCGAAAATTTTTAGATTTCACCCCTGAGATATAGATATAGATTTTATATGTTACATAGTTATATATGTACTGTATATGTGTGTATGTATGTATATATTACATGTGTGTGCACAAGCTTGTATAAAATGTGAAGTATAGCCTCCCAGCAAGCAGGCAAAGTTGCTGAGTTATTTCAGTTAAATTGATAGATTACTCAGGACTAACCTGTACAAGTAGTTTTGCCTTGTGTGTGAGTTCCCTCCTTTTAATACAGCAACACAGCAGAACTTCATCTTAGGATGGGTGCATGAAAGGTAAACCAAGGTTCTTTTTTTTTTAAAGCTCTTTCAACTTGAGAAACCTCAGTGCAGTTAATTTAATGCTTCATTTTTGTATAATGATACAATATGAATATAATTTTTTGCTCATCAGGTTAGGTCCAGAAATATATGGGGAGCAGAATCTGGAGAACTGAATTGCAAGAGACTAATTCTTATATAAGTAACACTTTGAATCTGCTGAGTACTTTGAAGATGTCAAACTAAAACTTTATTATAGCAAAATATGGCAGCTGTACCTAAAATAGCACACTAATAAACTTGATGCCAACTGTTTAAATCATAAAGTTTCATACTACTATTCATATGAGGCAATTCCTGTATTTTGACAAGTTTCTCTGGAGATCAGCACAGGTAGTCCTCATTTAGCAACCACAATTGGCACCAGAAACTTAGCCATTAAACGAAGTGGACACTAAGTGAAACTGCAACTGTGCTTACTATCCTCACCTTTCTTTTGCCTTACAAACATCTGAAGGTCATAGCAATAGCACTTATAGCATAAGGTATAGACCAGGGGTGAAATCCAGCAGGTTCTGACAGGTTCTGACAGGTTCTGGAGAACCGGTAGTGGAAATTTTAAGTAGTTTGGAGAACCAGCAAATGCCACCTCTGGCTAGTCCTAGAGTGGAGTGGGAATGGAGATTTTGCAATATCCTTCCCCCAGGAGTGGGGAGGGAATGGGGATTTTGCAGTATCCTTCCCCTGGAGTGGGGTAGGAGTGGAGATTTTGCAGTATCCTTCCCCTGCCACGCCCGCCAAGCCACATGCCCACCAAGCCACTCCTACAGAACCGGTAGTAAAAAAATTTGGATTTCACCACTGGTATACACTTATATTATATACCACTTCACAGTGCTTTACAGCCCTCTCTTAAGTTGTTTACAGAGTCAGCCTATTGCCCCCAACAATCTGGGTCCTCATTTTACTGACCTCAGAAGGATGGAAGGTTGAGTAAACCTTGAGCTGGTAAGAATCAAACTGCTGGTAGTCAACAGAATAAGCCTATGATACTGCATTCTAACCACTGTGCCACCACGGTTCATAAATGCAAAGATGCTTTTTCATAGCTGTCAAAATGTGAAGAATTGCTTAACAATGCAGTTGCTAAATGAGGACTACTTATAAATATGTATAAACATGAGGATGCCTAGATAAATGAAAATAGGTATTCAATTTGGCCTATCCTAATAAATATATAGCAATTATTGGATTCACTGAAATTAGGACCCCCGTCAACATTTAATACCTGATTAAAAATCATAATAAGAAGCTTCTAAGCTGTGGCCCCAACAAGCTGATTGAAAAGAAGATCCCAAGGAAGATCATCCTTCCTTAATCTGATGTTCTGCAGATTTTGGGGAACTTCAGTTAAAGCCAGTTTATTACTGGCTGGAAACTCTGAAATTGTAATTCCAACAAATCTGCAGAATTCTCACATCAGGGAAAATAGCCTAGACCAGGGGTGTCAAAATCAAGGCCTGCAGCCAATTCAACCCACAATGTGGTCGATCCAGCCCGCAGGGCCATCCTGGAAAATGTAAGGGACTGGCCCACATCACTTCAGCCTGGTCTCCCCAATGCGAAGAGGAAACATCGGGCCAGCGTGGCTTTGGCCCGGTCTATCCAATGCAAAGAAGAAACATCGGGCCAGCGTGGCTTCACCCCAGTCTACCTAATGCGAAGAGAAAACATCGGGCCAGTGTGGCTTCGGCCCAGTCTACCCAATGCAAACAGGAAACATCCCAGCAGTTTGGGAAGTGGTGTCAAACTGGCCATGCCCACCCAGTTGGCCACACCCACTCAGTCAGCCAGCTCCCCCCCCCCACATCAACCACAGTCCTGATGCAGCCCTCAATGAAATTGAGTTTGACACCCTTGGCCTAGACCAGCTTTGTATTTTCCATGGCCAGATTCATTGTTATGGATTGTCTGTAGTTAGTCCATGAGAAGCCCAAACTCTATGGGGGTGTGGTGGTTTCCCCATTCAGTCATGTCCAATTCCTGGAGCCTGCCTTACAGTTTTCCTGGCAAGTTTTTTCAGAAGTGGTTTGCTATTACCTCCTTCCTACGGCTGACAGAAAATATCTGACCTTTGGTCACTCCGCTGGCTTTGTGCCTAAGGTGGGGTCGAACTCATGGTCTCACAGTTTCCAGCCTGATGCCTTAACTACTATACCAAACTGGCTTTCAATACCTATGTGCCTGCAGTTAAAATAATAGGCAAGAAAGCAAGGCTACAATCAAAGTGCAGCTTTACAACAATTTTACATTTCCAGCACAATATTTTTAAATACCTGAAATTTTCAGGGATTATTTTAAAAAGTATAATGAGGAAAAGATCAAAATTATGCTTCTCTCCCAACATTTTCTGAATAGGCTTTGCAAATTTTTATATAGAAAATACAGTCAATTTCTTGCTAGAAATAGTTAAGTTTCTGCCACAGTATCAAATAATTATTTTCCAGTGAAGCCCTTAGTAGTTTTGTTCATTTATGTTCTCCTTAGAGAAATTAAAGTCAAAATATATGACCAGCAAGAAACTTAAAATCAGAAACTTTAAAGCCCTTTTCACCATATGATAACCATCACTTAGATAAAGATAATCTAAGGGTTTGTCTTTTCTATTAAAAAAATTCTTAATATCTTATCAGTCTCCTTTAATGCTAATTTCAAAGTAATAGCATTGAGTGGCTCTAAGTAAATAGAGATGAGTCTTGAAGTAATATTCATTGTTATAATATTACTTTTCTCCATAAAACAGTTAACATTTATCAGGGACAGTATTTGGCCAAACATGGAAGCTAAGCAAGAGTGAGTTTGGTTAATGCTTGAAAGAGAAACCATCAGAGAATTCCCAACTGTAGCTGGACTGAGAAATTGAAAAACATCCCTGAAGATGGCAATGCCACTTTTGTATTATTGCAAAGAAATTTACTTAGATGTGTTCATGTAATCTCCTGGAGCCAAGCTCAACTTGAGGCTATCTTTACCTTTTGGATAACATTTACTTATTTCAATACCATGCAAATGTAATTTTGTATGAAATAATGGTAACTATAGAAAAAGAGATGATATTTAAGACGACTGGGAAATGTTTGACCTTTGTAGGCACTGCAGCTGGAATTGTCAAAAAAAGTAATAACTTTCCCTTGTAATATTTAACCCATAGGTAATTTCATGAAGCAAAGATTTCCTTTTTAAATAAAACTGGGACCAAAATGTACCTTGATAGAGGATTGGGAGTGAGGGGGAAGGAGGGCTTGAACTGAACTAAAGAGCTAAAGTTGAGAAAATTTCAATTTTGAAATCTAAAAGTGAAGAGAAGGAAAAATGAAGAGAAAGTGTGAGCTCGAAATGGATTAGTAGATTAGAAAGAAGTCCCAGTCCAATAAACCAGGAAGAGAAGAAGAAAAATTACACAATGGCTGCCGCTTCTTTATATCAGTTAGAAAACACAGAAAAGGAGAGGGGGGGATGACAAGCGTGAACAGCCAAGGAAGACTGGTGCATTTGAAATAACAGTTCTTCAGCAAGATATTTATTAGCCAAATATATAACAACTCTATAAACAAGGAAGATAAAATAACAGAGAAAGAAGGTCACAACACATTCCCAAATCTAAATCCTGAGCTTCTATGCTTTAAATAAATATATGTGATGGTAAAAAAAGAAGTACTAAAAAGTGAAGAAAGAAGATTCTGATGCGAAATCAAGCCACCATCTTGGCCCAAGACCCTTGGCCTAAGCAAAGGTCCAGACCTACCTATAGAGAAAGAATCACATACCTTTCTTCAACAGTTGCAGAAATGTTAAATTTGGCAAATGCAAATCACGCATCAGCCTTATCCCAAATCAGAATTGAAAACTAGAAAGATAAGAGGATGCCAGCTGTACTTTTGTTCTTATGAATCAGAAATGCATAATACTATCTCAGAAAATGATACTCAGGGAGGATACCAAGTGTCAAGTAAATAGCTTCCAAATGGGAGCCTGTTCAGATAATCCCGTGCACATTCACCATTTCAATTTAAGGAATTCATTTTAACAGGGTCTCATAAACCATATGCATCTTGAATTCAAGAAACAAATCAAAATTTAATTTGTTACTTCAACAGAAGGTGAGGGCTTTCACTAATTATGCAATACAAATGTATTAATGAGGTTTTTCCGTTCAAAGTCCTAATCAATATGAAAGGCAGACTCATCTTTGCATCAGATTACATGGGAGCATCAGAGATCCTGAAGAAACTTCACCTGGAGTTCTGAGAGATTGCCAACTGCAAAGACTCTTTGCGTCAAAAAGATGAATTGGATCCCCCAGCAGGTCAAAATAGTATAGTAGACAAAGGAAGTCAGGTAGACATAAAATTGCTACTTGCACTGACAGCTCATCAGAATAAGATGACATAATGTGGCAGACTAGAAGGATTCATAACAATTTCAAGTTGCACAGTTAAAGAGAAGAGGTTGTTGTATGGTTTATCTTCCTGAAGCATTATAAGTCACCATGATTCATCTTTCCTCTGATACCAAAGTAAAATTATGGTCACAAACATCATCACAAAAGGACTCGAGGGACAAATTACAAAAAGTTATTGCAGAATTGAAGAATGGCAAAATGCAAGGTCAGGATAGATTTCAGAGTAAGTTTTATAAACAGTTCTAGAAATCATAGTTCTATATTTCTTTAAACTGCTTAAACTTGCTTGAGGCAGAGTAATAATCCCATAAATATGAAAAAAGTAGAGCTGTAGTTATTATTCAGTAACATTAAAAATAACTTCCAGCACTACGTAGAACAATATCTTGTCTTAACTAAAATGGTAAACAATTCAGCTGGGAGGCAGCAAATGGACCAGCCGCGCCGATCATCCAGGAGGCTGCCCCCCCCCTCGCGGCCCATTTTTGGCCTGGACAGCGTCCTGCAAAATCCTGCAACAACCACAATTCCCTCACAAACCTGCTTTCCAGCTCCGTTCTCCTGTGTGCAGGGCAACAAAAGAAGACTGTGTGACCACCACTTTAAAAAAAGTTCAGTCAGACCTTCCAACTTCGCAATAACCTTTTTTCCCCCGAGAAGTTGGAAGGTCTCACTGAACCTTTTTTAAACTGGTAGTCACATAAACTTTTGTTGCCCTGCACACAGGAGAACAGAGCTGTAAAGCAGGTTAGTGAGGGAATTGTGGTTGCTCTGGAATGGGGTGGAAGTGAGGATTTTGCATTATGATTGCTCATAAGTAAATAAGAACCAGTAAAAAAAAATCCCTATCTATAGATCAGCGTTTTTCAGTCTTGGCAAGTTTAAGATGGGCGAACTTCATGCTGCCTGTATGATTTGAACAGAATGATTAAGAAACTGTGCCATAGCTCAGATGTCACTATTAATAGCCATATTATAATATTTTGATTTCAGGTCTTGTATTTACAAAATAAGGATTGGAAGAGAAAAGGTATGTAGATTTATCTGAAAAAAGGGAAGCATAAGTTAGTAATAGGTCTCCAAGTTGATTAATTATCACGACAGTGTCATAGTTCCAAGCAATGAACCCAATTCAATCACAACTCAGAAGCTCCATTTAGGCTTGAAAGACCTTTTATTGAGTACATCTTATTGGCACAGAAAGGTGAAGCTAGCTCTGAGTATTTCCCTCACTTCAGAGTAATAAAAAGAATAGAAATTTCCCAACCCCCTCAGGTGTCCCGGGTCATGTTAACCAATCAATGCAGTAGTAGCTTCTCCCTTCTCAGCAGATGTTCGTTGCCATGACCTTGGTTCTCACACTGCTTCTGGTCGATATTTTGTCTAGCACAGGGGTCTGCAACCTTAAGCACTCAAGGAGCCATTTGGATCAGTTTCCCAGAGAAAAGAAAACACCAGGAGCCACAAAACCTTTCCTGTGCCTGACTATTTCTTGAGCGGCCACAAAACTAGCATATGTAGCTGAATTAAACGTTCTGTTTTCTTCTGAATTTTTTCTTTTCTTGGATTTATCCATGGATGGCCTACCGGGGGTTGAAAAGCTCAATAAATCACATGCTGGTGGTGTCGCACATTGGCGGTTGTGACGCATAGTTTGAGTGACGGAGCCGCAGCAGAGGGGTGAAAGAGCCACATGCAGCTCCAGAGCCACAGGTTGCTGACCCCTGGTCTAGCGGATTAAAGCACCACATTCCAGTCCATCCTAACTCCCCACTCTCCCCCCCAACGAGTGGCAACTAAGAAACAAAGTGAAAGTAAACATGGCTTCGGCCAAAGTCGTTTTGAAGTTGACAGACAGACTATAAAACATCAACCTTTTTACCCCAAAAAATTGAGTTGGGTGCTTATGAGCTTAGTTTAAAGAAAAATAAAACAATGGTAGAATTAACTGCATGCTTTCTGTTTTGACTACACATTAAGGATTTGAAAATGAGAACTATACTTAGTGGTGGGTTGCTACCGGTTCGCACTGGATCGGGCAAACTGGTAGCGTCGGCGTCAAGAGGCTCCGCCCACCCACCCGGACACTTCTGCGCATGCGCAGAAGCATTGTGCGTGAGCGCATGCATGCCCACGAGCAAACCGGTAGCGATGGGTTTTGAAACCCACCCCTGTTATAATGGAAAGTGCATACAATTTAGAAGAACTAGATTCAGATCCCACTCCACGGGCACCCTGAGAAAATTGACTCATTTTTCTTTCTTCACAAAAGTGGGAATACCTTATGAACACTTTGTTGATTAAACAATTGTCCCCAACAAGTGTTCATTAATGGCTTTGCTTCATTCTAGACAGTTGTGAGAAATGGTTTTTATAATTGACTTGAATGAAATCACAGAGGATGTTTCTCCAGTCTGCAAATGTGATATGAAAATAGAATCAAGTTCAAAAGTATCCTGTCAGACTGGCATTTTTGACTAAAACCTATAAGGTGAAATTCAACAGTGATAAAAGTACAGTTCTGCGTTTAGTGAAAAATAAATCAAAGATAGAAAATTAAGAAAGGAGTGACGAGCTTGGAAAAATAAAATAACGTTATTGGTTTCAAGATGAACATGAGCCTAAGTAATACACTCAACACAGGTGATAACAGTAGCCTGATGTCTATATTGTGGGAGGTGCTTGGTGCTTGTCCCTGTGCATTTACCCATAGTATTGTGTGTCATATCTGAATTGAATTGCCTCCTATAATAAAGAAGAACTCCACTGCAGTTTAGAACCCATGTTATACAGTATCTCACATTTCCCCCATTTGCACTATGAGAATGGTCATCAAAGTTGCCCTATCATGTAAAATGAAAAGGAGCACTAGAACCATTGATGGAACTTTAGTTAAGAATGTTAAGAATGATAAGGTTGTTCTAGAGTAGAGCAGGAAGAAGTTGGGCTGCCATTTTTAAGGAATAATGTATCTACTTCCTGGATTGAGGATCCTGCATTGAGCAGGGGTTAGAGTTAGGGTTCTTGTGAAAGATGTCAAAAATTCTGAAGAGTTATTGCTATTGGCTGAACTGCCTTCTTGGAGAAAGATCTTTGGCTAAGTAAAAAAAATTAAAACAAAGATTATTCCACATTAATTAAAATGGAGCTATGCTGATTGATTTGTCAAAGCTTTATCTGTAGAACTTCTGAAATGGTATTCATTTCTTTCAAGTGAATAGTTAAATTTTCTGAGACAAGATTATGTCTGAACAATTACGCAGTCTTTTTCAACAGCTGAGGGCTAGTTCTTTTGAAACTCAGGATGAACAGGAAGCACAAATATTAAAGTTTGCATATACCAAAATTGCCATATTTGCTTGCATATAAGTAACTAATCAAATATATACTATGGCTTCTGGAGGGGTATACGTACAGTATATATACTGAGACATTTTGGAAATTATGCTACTGGAATTCTGCAAAACTGGATGAGTTGTTCTAAAATAAAGAAATAGGATACACGTTAAAGTAAATTGTAACAGGGGAGCTTAAAAGAAAAGGAAGGAATAGTAGTAAATAGCAGGAATGCTGCATTAAATAATATGTATTCCTAATGTCCATAAAAAGAAAATGGATAATAAGCAGTGGTGGGATTCAGCTGGTTGTTAACTTTCTGAGCAGTTTGTCACACTGGTTGTTGGAAGAAATCATTAGGGCAGAGAACCGGTTGTTAAATTACTTGAACTCCACCACTGATAATAAGGTAATTATCACAATCTCAGTTGACAAAAGTAAAAAGATGTCACAATTGAACATAATTAACTTATAGAGTGCCTTGATTACTAGAATGTGTATCAAAATTAATGAACTCATACGAAAATTTAAAAGAGTTACAGTATACTACATACATTGTTTTAAACAAAGTTCTTCTCATTTTCCAGGGACAGGGAGATTAGTTCTGTATGCTTGTTTTCATGTATGTGTGCAATAAACACATATTCTCAAAGATCTTAGTGCAGTTTTAATGAGATTCTACATCACTCAATGCTAGTAATGATTAATTGGCATTATGAACAGCATCTGAGAGAATGGTTAAAAGAATATCAGCTTTTTGTTGTCGAGGCAGGGCAACCTGTTTTGATTCCTTTTCACAGTGAGCAGCTGTTAAAATGAGAAGACAATGGTTTTTTTAAAAAAAACGATTTAATTAAACATTTACTTCATTTCTGCATTAGATGTTGGTAGGTTATTAGGTTTTCCCTAGCAACACCATCATTGATAGATATCAAAATAGAAGGAGACCTTCTTTGTGAGCTTTGTACAACTTGGATTGACTATTGACTAGATACTGTTCAATCTAGTCTAGAAGTTGGAGGAAGGGTATTGCTTTTTTTTAAAAAATTGCTAAAACTAGGAAATTTAAGGAAACACAGTGTGTATCTCATCTCTTATAGCCAAGATGGTCAAGTAAGCTGTGGTTGAGTAGCACCAGTGTTCCTTGAAGAAACAGATTTGAAAATGCTTCAAAAATAGTAATTCATAAGAAGTGCTTCCAGATGGGTGGGAGAGGAAGTGCAATCCTTCTCCAAAACAGTGGCATGAAAAAATAGATGTGGCTGATTAAAGGAATCAGGTTATAATAGATGTAGTTATTTTAAAGAGTCTCCTGATAAAACAGTCCCATCTTCTTGTATGGAAACCTTAAAAAACCCACAGTTTTAAAGTAGTGCTATGCCAGCACTCTTGCCCGTTCTGAAATACCTTTCCCCAATCATTTTCGATTGACCTATCATCTAGCTCAATATTAGTCTATTATAAGATAGAGTTTGTGACTAAACCTACCTTTGCTGGAAGATGCATAGAGTTTTGACCCCATTGATTTTCTTTGATCTCTCATCTTCTTCTAATTTGAAGGACTATGGTAGCTATAGCAAGTTTGTGGTCTCAAAGGATAAATCCAAAAAGTTTACAGAGAACTTGTCCTTCTTCTCTAAAGAAACACTCTTAAGTAATCTTGTAAATGTCTGCTCTATTCCCTGTGATTTTTAATATCTATTTTTTTTTAAAAAACGTATTGAGGGAAAGTGCTAAAGGCTTTGGAGCGAATTACCATCAGTACCCCACCCTCTTTTTTTTTTTTTAATTCTACCCCTGTTCTCTTTCCCATATGAAAAATCTGGGTTGTCCCTTTAAATAACTCTCTGAAATTGGCAATAGTGTGGGTTAAGTAATAAATGGAAGCTAAATTCATACAAATCGTGTTGTTCCAAAACCATAACTGAAAACTGTTCAGAATGCCTCACTTGGTTGTGATTACCACAGCTGGTGTATAGCTCACTTTTTTGGGATAAGATTTAAACAGTGAATACATTCCAAATCTTGAATTACAAAATAAATTAAGTAGAAACTGTTAATTATTGAAGCCATTGTCTCACATCTAATAGGTTTCGGTAAGGGTACATGTGTGCTACCAAGTGTTCAACTTACGACCGCAATTGGGATTGGAATTTCCATCATAAGTCAGTACAGTTGTACAGTGAGTCATCATGTGACCAGACCCATTTTTATAAAAAAAATGTTTTTAAATATTTTTACCAAACATGCAGCCATTAAGTGAATCTGGCTTCCCAAATTGATCTTCCTTGTCAGACACCAGCTGGGAAATTGTGATGATGTGACTGCAAGACGTTAGAGTTGTCGTTGTTGTTGTTGTTGTTGTTGTTGTTATTATTATTATTATTAGTTCAATTTATATGCTGCCTTTCTCCAGAGACTCAGGGCAGCTTACAATGCATTTAAGAAAAAATGCAAGCAGGCTGCCAAGCACCCAAATTGCAATCAGGTAGCCATGGAGGTAGTATAATAGTTCTAACTTTAAGGATGGATCATAAATCATTTTTTTCGAGGCCATCTTAATTTTGAACTGTCATTAAACAAGCAGTTGTCAGTTAACGTAATGAAATGTATAGATGACCTTGGGGATTGAGGAGAATTGATGCTGACTAAAAACAATCAGACAAGAAAGGTGGGAGTCTTCAGTAGCTTAATGGTCAGAGAAGGAGGGAGGATTTTCCCTAATGGTTCAAGCAGTTAAAAGTGGCAGGGGGAAGTTTGTATTTTCAAACTTGCAAGGTTTAATTAATGCAGCCCTAGAGTAAATTGGAATTAGCTGATCTAATCATTTCCTCTATGGTTCGCCTGAGAGGGATGACAGTCAAGGCTACCTGCATTTTTATTAGTCAACTGCCACCTCATATACATCCCACTCAGTACCATTTATCTATCCTGCAGGCAGTTCCAAAGAAGTGGTCTATAGCAGGGGTCTCCAATCTTGGCAGCTTTAAGGCTTGTGGACGTCAACTCCCAGAGCTTTGCTAGATGAGGAATTCTGGGAGTTAAAGTCCACAAGACTTAAAGTTGCCAAAGTTAGAGACCCCTGGTCTATAGGGTCTCCCCAAGGACAGATTGTGAACTCTGTCATCTATGAACCATCCCTTTTAAAGAAATATCTCAAAATTAAGACAGCCTGCTAGATGACACCAAAGTTTATCTAATCCAGCATATTTAGTTTATCTAATCCAAAATGTTCAACCAGATGTCAGTACTCTAGTAATTCCAGTGACATCTGTGGATACCATGGCACTGCTTCTAAGGAGCAGTTCTGCACTGGGAATTTGTCCTGGAGTTCATCGTTCTGGTCAGTACTTGTAAAACTCCATATATTTCGCCACAAATGTGCTTCCTGAATTGCTTCCTCCAACCGTCAGTCACTGCATATGTCCCAAGAGAAACTGTATGTGGTATTGAGGCTCATAGCATTGTTAACTTTCAGAAATCATTTAGAACTGAACTGTCCCAACAGCTTTATAGTCAGGGATGGTATACCCATGATGGAATGAAGATTACTTACATTTTATGGATTTGTTTACTTATGCTTTATGGCTAGAAAGACAGACAGAATTATTCTGACAGTTATTTCCCTTGCTCTGCTTGTTAGCCACTCTGGTAATTCTTTGGATTTCCTGGTCAGTGATATGCATTTTCATTCATCTTCCATTAAACTGTTGAGTGTTTCTTTTGTTTTTTAATTACATTGCAGCGTTTTGCAGAGGTTGTACACCGTCTTGACTTTTCCTTTTATTATTATTTTTTATAACTAGTCAGTCTATTTTTGACAGGCTTTGTCAGGCTTCAGAGTACACCTGGCTGTCAGTCTCAGTTTTCCTAACACTGAACACCCTTTTTACAGAAGAGGTATCCTTGCCAGAAGGCTTGTGATTTGGCTTGATTTCACTCTCTATTGTAGCCGAGAATAAAGCCATATCCACCCCAAATATTTCTTCTATGCAACACGTTCAGAGGTGGTATTCAGCAGGTTCTGACTAGTTCTGGAGAACCGGTAGCAGAAATTTTGAGTAGTTCCGAGAACTGGTAAATACCGCCTCTGACTGGCCCTGCCCCAGTGGTGAAATCCAATTTTTTACTACCAGTTCTATGGGCATGGCTTGATGGGTGTGGTGTGGCCGGGTGGGTGGGTGGGTGTGGCAGG
>JANHZT010005139.1:7283-17393 GCA_032468215.1 Stegonotus admiraltiensis
CTCTGATGATTGTGCGGCTCAGCTGGGCATGGTGGGGGGGGGGCAGGGATTTTTGCTACCGGTTCTCCGAACCACCCACCTCCATCACTACCGGATCATGCGATACAGTCTGAACCAGGAGCATTTCACCCCTGGTTTGATCTGATTCCTCTGAACCAGTTGCTAAATTCTTACTCTGAGGATAAAAACTCAGCAAGCTCAGGAAGGATGGAGAACTCACAAACTTGAGCAGCAAGGTGAACTGAGCTATTAACCTTCCTGCTATCATTAGCTGTGGACCACTAGTTGCTTTCTCTACAGTCATGCAGTTTAAGTCTTCTTATAGTTTAAGAATAAGGCTAATGCAGTACTCAACTAAGTAAGATTCAGCACAAGAATCCAATAGGTTTCCCAAGCTGAAAGATGAGGAATCCAGATAGAACTAGTTGTTGTCATCAGAATAGTTAACTAAATCAGGTAATAAGTCCCACCACCATGGTTGTGTAAGTAATACCATGGAATGATTACTTAGAAAACTTCTCTGACTGAGATTTTGGGGGATGTAGGCTAAAATCTATGGAGGACAGGCATACTCTCCAAAACTGATTATTTCTTTTATAGTTCCATAGACAAAGTCAAAATAGATTAACACCTGGCTCTTACCCACAGCAGTCATTGTTGAAAAGTGCCCAATTCCATGATGTTGACATTACTTGATGGAAAGTTCCCTCCTATGTCCTTCAAACGAACAGCCAGATGGTTTCTAAGGCAGAAATCCAAAATTAAGTTTTTGGCTTGTGACTGCTAGTGCTCATTTTGGGAATCTGGGGGAGGAGAAATTCTCAGGATCCTTCCAAGTGATGGGAAATCATCTCAACTGTTTTTGGTTTCAAAAAACATATTTGAGGGAAATGAAGTTTTGGGAATTTGTTGAATAAATAGGCTGCTGAACAGCCCAACAAAACCAGATGTAGTCCATCTGCAGCGTTAGTTACACCAGGCAGCCCAGAATTTGTAAAACCAATGACATAAGGGCCACCATGTACAGAAGAAGAGTCAAAGCCATCTGGGCTAGGGGACAGACAGCATCTGTATTGAGGGAACCAGTAATGACTCTTCTCTCGTCAGACTGAGTGGATTATGTCTGACTGCTGGATTTCCAGTTGCACAATGTAAATTTTTTATGCACTGTGGTTAGTGGCTAAAACCATCATTCTTAAAAATGTTCCCTGTGACTAAAATAAGCTATGAGTTATATTGCATACTTCCCAGAAAGCCTCATAGCCATAACTCTGCAGTATGATGCCCTTCACAATGATGGATATCCACATTTCATTTTCATATTTTAAAGAAGACTTGCTTTCCCTCATTGGCATTACCTGTGCATAACTCTCAATATTTCGAATGCAGATGGTGACTGTTTCTCAAAGTACACCTTCCTCTGTGGTGAATGATAGATGGGAAATAGATATACTGAGCTTCTAAAAGGAAAAAAAAGGACGGGACCCCCCTCCCCCCCTGCCCAAACCAGAACTGATACCAGATTTTATCATACCACAACATAATTGTGTGAATGCTGAGTTTCATAATGACACTTATATTTCACTTTTCCTTCAAAGAGAAACACGTAGCACTCACAGCATATAACTACAGGAAATGGTAATGATACAAGGTATACCAAGAGAATCCGCTGCCCAGATTTTAATTGTTCACAGCATATTTCCTGAAGAAGGAAGAGTTCTCTTCCACATTTCTCAAGATAAGAACTTCCAAGCAAGTACCCATACTATTTTTTTTAAAAAAAAACCCATATCATTATTAGTCTGAAACAGAGATACATAACTTTGGGTTGGAACGAAGGGGCACCAAAAACTCTAAATGGTGTTTATCCATATGCTGGGTGGGTACATTCCCCAGGTAAACAAAGTTAGGAGAAGGAAGTGTCTGGATGCAATTTGATGAAATTAATATTCCAATTAATTATAATACAATGTAATTGATGAGTTGTTATTAATTGCTCCCCATGTAATTTTCATTTCTGTTTCATTAAATATTATAAATTGGCAGTTACTTTTGGAACAGAACTTGGCTGATCTCAAAGCATTTGAGAAGCATTTTGCCTTCAGGCTTCAGATTTTTCACCTTTCAAGCAGATGCATATTTTCTGTAGGTGAAAAGGAAAGGGATGGTCTGAAGATTACCCAGTAATTTTCATAAGCGAACAGATCTTCATTGACCTGATCAACTACTCTATCCCTTATACCACACTGCTTCTTATTTTAGATTATATCTGTTAAACTCATCTGTCCATGTAATAGATGGAACTTCATCAGTAATATTCAGAATGTTTTGCAGAACTTCTTCTAGAGGTCCTCATAAATTTAGAAAATTTAGATTGAGAAACTAAGCATTTGATTAAAGGCAAGATAGCTGCTGAACAGGAGCTTTCCTCTGTATTATTATATAATGGATATCAGGCCAAAATTAATAACTTGTCTTTTGTTTCTTGTATAATTTTTATAATAACCTGTTTCTATTCCTGTGCTTCTTTCCTAAGTAAAAAAAATAGAATCATATGCAGTGCAGGGTGATTGTTACATAATAAAAAATTTGGATCACATCTGCACATTATTATTTTATTCATTTTTTTCAAATCTGGGAGGATAAATAATGTTGACTATCCAGTTCCTTGAAATCTAGCACATCCTTCTACAATTAAATCCCATAAAATACAGACAAATTAAACCATTCCCATGAATAGCTACTAAAGCAGTGGAAAGTTTGGAACAAAAGTATACTAACCTGCAACACTTCACTTAAGATAGAAAAAAATATTTTGTCTGATATAGTACAGATGATTGATTTGTTTAGCTTGTGACAATGGAAAAAATGATATCCTGAAAATTGCGATACAAATAAACAGAAACCCTCTTCTTGCCTTTAGCTAATTTACTTCAGTACCATCTAGTTTGTATTGAGTCCAATATCTCAGTGAAAGATAATACTTATTTTATCATATATTAGGATTGAATACAGGACCTTCAGCTTGGAAAGCTTATGCTCTGACACTAAAGAAGGCTCCCTGGGGTTTTTTTTATTTTAAATCCACCTTATTATTCTAAAATGGAGCATAGTAGTCATGGGAACTATGCCTCAGACCTCAGATGACATAACTGCAGTGAAATATCATTAGGAAACAATTGTCAAATTTAGGTAATACTGTAAACTTAACCGATAGGCCATTTTTCCTACTGCATATCCTATAGATCAGTGGTTCTCAACCTGTGGGTCGGGACCCCTTTGGGGGTTGAACGACCCTTTCACAGGGGTCGCCTAAGACCATCGGAAAACACATATTTTCAATGGTCTGAGGGATAATTTTATGGTTGGGGGACACCACAACTTGAGGAACTGTATTAAAGGGTCGCGCCTTTAGGAAGGTTGAGACCCACTGCTATAGATGTTTACTCAAGAGTTTGTCACACTGAGGTCAATGGGACTCATTCCTCAGGAACTGAGCATGACATTTCAAATTAAAATAACCCAGAGTATTTGGACTCTAACGTGGAGAACAGAAAAGTTTTAATTCTTCTTCCTCCATGACCTCACTGTCTAACCCCCAACATTTCTGCTATATGAGATTTTTCCAAAAATCATATTTTCCAATAATTCAGATCAACAAGTGAGTTTTGGCTATTTTAAAATTGGGAGCTCTATCTATTCTTTTTCTAAATTATTTATATTGTCATGCTCCACCGATACCATATAACTGCTGCTATTATACTATCATTATATTTTACAGCCATTTGTCCTTTACAGATTGTGGTTTTGTGACTTGTAATATGATGAAAAGCATATATTGTAATATGCTCTGAACCACCTTGAGAAATTTAGTCTAAAAGTTATATAACATAAATGCATAGTGTAAGGTTTTATTAAATCAATTCATGTTAGTTCCTATATGCCTTCTATTTTCTTTCTCCTTGTCCTCCTTGTGTTTTCTTTGTGAACCTGCATCACTTTAAAACTTTTTCTTGCTTACTGCTCTATTTCTGTGATACTCATTGCTTCACATCTACAACAATTTTGACTGCAAGTTTTAAGCTGTATTGGGAAATGTACATTTTCCCACTATTTGATCTTTGGCCTCATCCAGTCTCTTCTTACACTACTTTTGGTTCTCTGCCTCTTTTATCATACTCTTTCTTCTTGTCATTAATAGAACTACAGTATATATACCTTCTGGGTAAAAGTGAAAATATTTTTATTCATTATAGTTTAATTGGTTCTTTTATTATAAACTGAATTTTAAAGTTCACGAATTCTGAAGAAGCACATTTAATTTACTTTAGAATATTTGGGTTTATTTGTAATTCTTCCTCTGTGTCCCTGACATGAACTGCAAAAAGGAGCAAACCACACAATACATCAGTAAAACTTCATACATGTGGCATTTTGGGACAACAATATTTGTAAGTTTATCAAATTTGGATTGTTTACAAACTGTATGTATTTGTCATGCTTTTTACAACATTAACTTTAGGAAGGCAGGCAGGCAGGCAGGCAGGCAGGCAGGCAGATAATGATAATATAAGCAAATGAAGTTATGATAACTGGAAATGGATCTCTCTAGATGATGGCAATAAGGTATATTGGAGAGGCAGATCACATAGAAGAAGTATTCTGTCAAGTAATCTAGAATCAATATCACCATTATTTATTTATATGCAGTTTCATCCAAAAAGTCTAGGACAATGATGGCTAACCTTTTTGCCGTCGTGTGCCAAAAGCAGGGGGAGTGTGGGGGATCGTGTGTGCATGTGCCCACATCCATAATTCAATGTGCCCTGCCCTCCTGCGCATGCGCACATGACCCCCACACACTTCCCCCTGCTTATGGCCTGGTGGGCCCGGTAGGCTCGTTTTTCCATCTCCCCAGGCTCCAGAGGCTTTCTAGGAGCCTGGGGAGGGCAAAAACAGCCTTCCCCATCCCCCCGGAGGCCTTCTGGAGGCCGGAAACTTTCCCAACTTCCAGTGGGACCGGAAGGCCTGAAAATCAGTTGGCTGGTGGGGGCATGTGCGCTGGAGCTGAGCTAGGGCAACACTCACGTGCCCACCAATATGGCTCTGCGTGCCACCTGTGGCACCCGTGCCATAGGTTCGCCATCACGGGTCTAGGAGATTTTGATAGTGTTTTTATATATAATGATCAGTATTCTGCATTTTGCTTGGAAGTATGTGTAACATCTCTATCATAGGTTTAGGGTGAAGGTTCATTCTCCGAGCTTGTGGGTTGTTTTCTGAACATTTCATTACCAGGCTAGGTAACATCTTCAGCAGATTTTAGGGGATGTCATTGTCAGTGTTCTTCTGTTTATAAAGACTTCAGGTGTGGGCATGTCAAGTGAGGGTCTTGGGTCAGCTGTGAGTCATCAGTGAGTCATGATGGCTCTTGTGATGGGTCTTGTAATAAAGAGATTACATCAGGTCAGGGTCATTGAGAGGTGAAATGCTGGTGAGGGGGTTGTGTGAGTTGGTTGAGGATCGGTGCTGTTTCTGGTTGGCTATGCAGTTGATTTAGATTCTGAAGGGTTTATAGGCTGGTGCAGGGCAATAGAATTGCTTGTGGAGTGCCAGGCTTCGATGAACTCACAAGCATGGTGGGTGGTAGTGGGGCCGATGATTTTTGTGTTGCTCCAATCGAACTGGTGCTGTTTGGTGTGGGTAGAGATTAAGGATTTGGGATTGTGGTATTTGACTGCCAGCCAGTGTTCGTGGATCCTGGTTTTTAATTGATGTGATGTTTGTCCCACATAGAATTGGTTACGGTTGATTTTGTAGATTATACTGTTTCTTTCATCCTTCTGTATTTTATCATAGGTTTAATAGTCTCTTTGAATTCCTCCAGATAACAATCTGGCAGTTGGGTTCTATACTAACTGAAATGTTCAGATTAAACGCAAAGGAATCTCAAAGAGAGTATACTGCATAGTCAAGCCTGGAACTTCCAGCCTGTTTTTCATCATTTTAAAACAATGCGTAAGAGTGGCTTAGCACACATCAAAAGAATGTAATACAATCACATATTTATAAGCATGTAACAATTGCTTTTTTGCATGTTCGCATAGTGCATTATAAATTCTATCTTGGTACAAGCATTAGTGCAAGTTTGAATAATGTGATATTTAATTTATTATGAATTGCAAAATCAACACCAGATCACATTTAATGTGACCCAAAAGTCAGTTAACGTGAAGCCAGGGAATGCACAATTGAGGCTAGTGAATATGCAGTTGCAGTTAGGATTTCAGACGTTGCTAAATTCTGTGTGTGCAAAATGAAGGGAAGGAAGATTCCGTCAGAGGAAAATAGCAATGGGCAAATGAAAGAGTTCACTCTCAAGAAATTTAAAGCTACCTTTTCAGCTGTAGAAGTCATGAACCAAACAATTGTGGATGCTGACCTTATCCTGATTGAAACATGCAAATGGACTGAGATGTGGATAAAGCACCCTGCACCTACAAGTGTATATATGAAGATTTAAAGAAAGAGCAGACAGTTATTTTGAGGTGCAATAAAAAATGTTTTTTTTCAGTGTAAATTTACCTTTAGGAATGATATTTTTAGATATTTTTGTTTTGAATTTGCTTTCTATGACTATTTTTGGTTAACTATACATTTAAATTATAAGTATATTCTTGTTATCCTTTACTGTAATCTACAATTTTATGTTTAAAAGTTTTCATTGCTTATTTCCACCATTCTGGAACAAATACTTTCCAGAAACCAGCATTATTTTCTATAGAAAAACCACTTTGAATAGTGCAAATTCAAATATGGGATTAATTCACAGCACTAAGAAGACCTATATGTATTAAACTATGTATGGTAAAAGGAAAAATCCCACATACAATTTAGATTTTGTTGATGCCAAACACAAAAATTCAATGTTCAGAATCAAATCAATTTGGGAATCCTCATGGTTAGGTCATCCAGTCACATTAAAATAGTTGCATAAAAAAGTTTAAATCTTCCTGGACAAATTATATATTTCAATTAATCCCTAAGTGAACAGAATCTGACACAGCCTGTACATAATACCAACATGACATCTGCCAAAAAATGTCTGATGCATGATTACAATGTATGCTCAGTTGTTAATAGAGTCAAAATTAGAAATGGTGTTTATCACAAGTGCAGACGTTTGGACATCCTTTTCATCAGTATTTTTTATAACACCTCCTTCAGCAGAAATAACAGCTTCCAAATGTTTTCTAAAGCTGGCTAAAAATCTTTCTATTCCTACTTCTGGGTTTTTTTCCTCACTTTTCCTTGCAGAACTCTTCCAATTCAAAAATATTCTTAACAATTTCTTGCATGCACTGCATGATGTAGCTCTCCCAACAGATTTTCAATTATATTTAAGTTTGGCAAGTGTGAAAACTATTCCAAAACCTTTACCTTCTTTTCTCTAAATGCTTCATGGGAGATTTGGAGATATGTTTCAGATCATTGTCTTCCTGAAATAGTCAACTTTTTTCAATTCTTTCACTGAAAGTGGAGTAATATTGGTAGCATCTGGGATTTGGTGATATTTTAGCTGGAACTCTTCTCCCTGCACAATTTTTTCTTGTGATACCAGCTGCCTCACCACCAAAAAGCCTAATTGAGTCACCCCCATACTTCAAACTTGGCATTCTTCTGGTGGATAGTTTTGGCGGAACAATTCAACTTTTGTTTCATCAGTACAAAACATTTCAAGCTTATCAAGGTTTTCTATTGAATATCCGAGATAATGACTTTTGTGATGAGGTCGAAGAAAAGATTTTCTCCTGACAACTCTTTATGCAGGTCATTCTGTATAAATAATTCTGTATGGTGGACAACTATTCCAGTATTAACTAGAGTTTTCAGCAGTCTGCCTTTACTGATTGTACCTTTGTAGATCTGACCAGCATTCAGACAGTCCTAGAAGAGACTTCACTTGGTCTTGGTCTTCCAGATCTTGCCTTGACTTCCACAATGCCATGTGTACTGTGAATGAACTACATCTTTAATTATCACACTAAGCCTTGCTTAATCAAATCTTCCTTGTTTTTTTCACAAAGTTGCAGGCACTTTCTACATGAGTCCAATGACAAGGACCTTTTTGCCCTTATCCCACTTAGATAATTATTTCCTGATTTTCCCTCAGTTAGCTACACACTTCATAATATAGCCAATTCTTGCTAAACTGTCATTTTTGTTATTGATAGCAATGGCACTTAGACTTATATACCTCTTCAAAGCACAATACTCCCTCAGCAGTTTACAATGCCAGCATATTGTTGCCAACAATCTGGGTCCTCATTTTACCAATCTCAGATGAATGGAAGGCTGACTCAACCTTGAGCCTATCAGGATTGAACTCCAGGCTGTGGGCAGAGTTAGCCTGCAATACTGCATTCTATATACTGCACCATCAGGGGTCCTGATGCTAAGCTAGGCAGCTATTTCCTGATTTATTTTCTCCAAAGCAATCTCAGCATCCAGAAGGAGTGAATATATGTGACAGGCTGAAAAGCTATACAATTTGCCTAACAAATTTCACCATGGCTGACTTTTTCCACTGCTTGCATCCATTGTAGCTAATTGGAAAAGGAATTCTTTCCTATGTAAATATACAGAATGACTCAATAAATCTTTCCTAATTTTTCTTATTTAGCTTTTGTCATCCATTCCTTCTTTGGATTCCATACCACATGAACAAACACACACAAATAGCTATTCTTGTTTGTGACACTGTAAGAGTGGATTATCCTCATTTTCAAATGTTTAGAAAGCTGCTTAGAGGAATCCATGATTGTTGAAAGTAGACAGAACAATCACAGCATGAAAGGTTATTTGTGGAATTGTCTTCACCTGGTTAATTGTAGGCTAATGAGTCAATCATATTTTTGTGCATTAACAGCTTTAGAGACAGAGATGAATAAACTGAAAGAAAATCCAACTTCTGCACTTTCCAGATTCATAGTTTTCTTATTTTGAATCTGTGAACAATTGCTCATAAATAGTAAGTATGCATTCACATTTGCAGAAAGATGTCATATTTAATTTTGTACAATGTAGAGGTTGTGTCAGCTTGTGTTCACTTAGGGAATTCATTGAAACATACAGTTTTATCAGGGATGCCTAAACTTTTACATTCAACTGTAAATAAATCTATTGGCATCAATAGAACTCCTAAATAATGAGGAAACATAAAGTCTAAAGAAATAGACTATATGTCTTAGCCAAAATCTCATAGTTGTAAATCTTAGAAAAAGAGCCAGGATGTTATATCAAGAGTATCCAGGCAAATTTAAATTTTTGGATGATGATTTAAAATAGAAGTCTCAGGGACAGTGTTTGAAATAATAACATGAAATCAGTTGCCTTACACTGTCAGACAGGATAATAAACATTTGTAGTTATTTTAAAGATAAATCATATGTGCAATACATGATTTTTTAAATATAACTATAATAAGCTGTCTAGAGTGATTTGAATAAACGATATGTAAATAATTGTAATAAATAAATGTATAGTCTAGCTATACCACCAGGATTATTTTTATAAGGAATATTGTTTCGCGAAGAAAGGCCCAACCTGAATAACATCTCTTGAGAGATTCTGTTAGAATCAAGTCTTGCAAAATTTTTGATTTCCTGTTCACAAAACTTTTATATTGTGTTTAGTTGAATTCATAATCCACAGCATAACCGATGCTTAGGACGGCTCACATTCTAAAGTATATGTAAACAGAAAATAAACATAAAAATTAAATCATAAATGAAAAGATCAATGGCAACTTTTGATCAACATATTTAAACAAAAGTTAACAAAATCTAAAGGTAATTAAACTAAATAAAAATAAAGTTTGACTGCAGTATTGGCTATCCCAATTAGGCAACGTATCTAGGTGGACACTGATTGAGCAATGTTTGATGAATATACCTACAGTGTGCTATGTGAACAGATGTTGTGGCCTGCCAGCGGCCTGCGTGAATTGTTGCTGATTCCGACGATGAGTCTAGTGTGGTATTGCGCCAGCAGCCTGTGCAGCCGGCACTCGAGTTGGACAGCGAGGAGGCTGAAGAAGATGTGGTGCCA
>JANHZT010005139.1:52137-70453 GCA_032468215.1 Stegonotus admiraltiensis
AAAGGACATATTCAATCTGTTTCCTTTTGAATTTTTCTTCCTCTCTATCAATCTATCTCAAAGCAAGATAAAATCCTCTGGGGTCCCATCTCATTTAATGAAATACATAAAGATAATAAATTCAAGTCCTTGTTACATTTTTCTATAGTCCTGAGTGAAAGTGAGTGCTCTTTTTAAACATACGCTAATTTAAAATTAGAAGAAGGAGACTCATTTTTTTTAAAAAAAAAGTTGTTATTATCTTGGAAAAACTGGAATGGAATTCATTTCTCAGCAGTCTGAGTTAAAAAAAAATCTTCCAATTTTTTTTTCTCCCTTTTTAGAAAAAGTGAGGAGGGTCAGGGAGAAACAGGAAAGAAACTGATAGAAAGATTGCAATTCTTAGTTCTGTCAAGAGAAGTCTCACCTCACCAGCCCATAAACGAATAACCTGGAGAAAAGATTATATTCAAAAACATAATGAATATAATGAAAAAGGAGAGACAAAATTGAAAGAGAAAAAGTTGTCTATAGGTATCCCTTGGAGTCCTATTTCTTCTTGTATGCTCACAGCTCTATCCACAACAGTCACACCTCAGCTTGGCGTCCAAAGAGCTACCAGTAGGAACTGAGGGGTCATTTATCAAAAGAAAAGTGCCTGATAAGCAGCTGAGTGACAGGTCTTTTTGCTCACCTCAAATAACATTTTATTACTGAAACTTGGATGGAAACCTTTCCTTTTCTGTACATTGCCAAAAAAATAAAGTGGAAAAAGAAGAAATCGGCACCAATTATTAATGTTTCTGCAGGAGAAAATGGCACTTATGCTTGATATCTCATTCAATCAATCAATCAATCAATCATCATCATCATCATCATTATAAAAAAAGAGGGGAACTATAACACTTTCCTGGAGGAATAAGAAGAAACAAGTGGGGGGGGGAGAAGGAACATTAGGAATGAGAAAGGGATTATTACAGCAGACAGAACAGGACACCAAAAATAAATAAATCTGAATTTACATAATTATTTGTTTTCTTTATTTTCAATCCACAGAGTTTAATATGAGGTTCTGACTCTTGGGGTATCATTAAATTGTGCCCCAACACATTTTATATGGATTTACAAATCATGAACCACATGAAATGTTTCCGTGTGTGTTTGTGTGTTTGTGTGTGTGTGTGTGTGTGTGTGTGTGTGTGTAGGGGGTGTTATTAAATACAGGTTTGAAAAGCAGGGGTTGGTTAAACCTTTTTTACCAAAATGAATAGGTGGGCAAAAAGAAGGAAACATATTCCCTTATGTACCTAATCTCATAATTTTTAGCTTACTTTGATTAGTTTCTCCTTAAGGAGTTTATTTCTGATGCTGAGTAGGTCTGTCTGTCAATCATCTATCTATCTATCTATCTATCTATCTATCTATCTATCTATCTATCCATCCATCCATCCATCCATCCATTTATTCATCATTTATCTATATTCATATCATCTCTCTATTTTAGGATACTTTTATATATTGACCAATAACAGGAGATTTATGGCTTATTTTTTTACTTATATGGTTCATGTCTAGGAAAAATGGGAGGTTTGTGAAAATTTGTTGCATTGAGCTCAGACTCTTGCTAACATCTAAAGCTGGGAAGCTTACTTTCAGACTGTTACACTCCAATGAAATTTGGCCAAGAAGACCTGAACTGTCTCCTTCTTCCATGATTTTTTGCCCCAAATATCTTTCCCCTAAGCCAGCCAGGAGAAATGCACAACTGTCCAGCCTAGCTGTTAAATGCAGACAACATCTTGAAGATACGCAGTGTGCTTGCTGGTTTCCTTATGATTATCATTTTACAGCACAGAACATCTGCTACCTACCTACTGAGTGCTGCCACTATTAAAAAATTGATATGAAATCTCTTTTTCTCTTTTTTTACTCCATAACAACCCCAAGGTAGTAATTACACAGTCTCATATCTAGACTATTAATGATCCTATTAGACAGGAATATAGCCTCATTAAAAGCAAACCTAGGAAGAGGTTTATTCCCCTTGATCCCTTTCCAAGACAGGCATACTAGAAAATCTAAATAATTGGGAGGGCTCAATAGGCTCAGCCACTAAATATAGGGTACAAAAGATAGGGGAGGACACCTTTCCAATTGGAAGCCAATATACTGTGATTGTATCACTGTTCCTTTTTTTTTTTTTTGGTCATCATTGGGCATATAGCCAGGCAGCCAGTATGATAACTTGGACTCTGTGCAGATTAGAAGTATACTAAACCATAATAATAATTATGGAAGAGGCAAAAATGCTGACTTACTATAGGGAAAAACAAAGGAAGCAATTGTTTCTTCTATTTTAGGAGGAATTAAATTTTGTAGGAAAAATATTTGGCTTACATGAGGTTAGTTCAGATATTATGTTGCAATACTCCATTCATTCATTCATTCTCTTTTGTTGCAAAGAGATTATTCATTAGCCATCTATGGGATTTAAATGCATGTATCAGAAGAGGAAAAGCTAAATAATTCCACCCTGAATATATTCACAAAATTCTTTATAGAACTCATGTACTGTATGTACTTCTATGTGATTGGGAATCTATAAAGAGAGCAAATTGTTCATTTTACATATTTCATTTATATATGTAGGTTTTATGCAAGTTTTAAATTAATGTACATAAATCTGAATAATGCGTGCCACCAGGATCTCATCCTTTTTTCAATGTATATGAGTGCTACTCAGATATTTTTTTAAAAGCAATTAGAGTGGGAAGCAGAATCTCAAATACTATTACTTTGATAGGTATGGAGACATAGATATCCAGTTTATAATAACTACGTGTGAAGAAATTGTTGAAATCTAGGATTTGCTGACATGATAGATTCTTGAAGAAACATGAAACCTAGTGGTGGACTTATGGATGAAACTTAGAATCTAATATTAGTAAATATACTCTGCACAAAACTAATAGTATATGACCATCTCTACAAGAATTGGTAGAATCACATGCAGCAATATCAACAAATTATTTTGCATATGATAACTGCGAGTGTAGGCATTTAGTACTCTACCTTGGCTACTTGAATCTGAAGCTCTGCTGCTTTCAAAAATGATTGACAAGAAATGTCCCTGACCTTCTGTGAGCATGAACACAGTAATTCCCTGCTAGTGGTTAAAGTAGCCAGTTTTTTTAGGCTTCCAAAGGAAGTGCAAAGGAAAGATGTTTATTTTAAAAAGTCTGATTATTAAACAAAATACATCTTTTAAAGCTGCCACAATGATTTTTCAGGTTCCTGCAGCTGGTGTTTTAAAGAAGGAGAAAATAAGTACCTGGCTTCTACACATACTAGAGCTAAAGAAATATTTTCAAAAAATGTTCAGTTCTAAGTCATATACTTGTCTTTGTATTACTCTGGTAAAAAGCTCTTGTTGGTATTTCAAATTCAATTTAATCACTTCCCTCACCCTCAGACCTATTTAGGATCCTGTCTTATACTTTGCAAAGAAAACATAGAAGAGCTGAATTTTTAATGGGTAACTTAATGTGGGTTTGAGGCAAGCTTATAAATGTTGGTTCTTACTGCTTTTTTTATCTGCCAAATAGTTTTTGCTTGCCAGTCAGTTTTGTGCACCAATGGATTTTGTTGGCTGTCTTGTGCTCCCCAACCCCCAGACCTAATTAAATAGGGTTAGAATTAGGGTTATTGATCAATGGTTGAGTTATTGCTATGAATATAAATACCCACATAATAATTATAAGAATATTTTACCAATGGTCACTTCTGCAGGGAATAAAAATTCGTCATAATTTTACCATTAGGTGGACAAAAAAGTAAAAAGAGTCTAAATGTTTGTTATTTTAGTAACAGGATTCCAAAATTCAGTTTTACTTTTTAAAAAACTTTTGGTTGGTTCTTCCTAGTAGAAGCAAAATTCCCCTCATTCATCAGAATGTATTCTTGAACTTAATTTTGTATATATTAAAGTTATCCCTTTTATAACCATATGATTATTGTTCTTCTGTGTAATCCTTTGGGTTAAATTGCACCTTTTCCCCAGCATACTTTTCCTCCTCTATTGAGTTTAGCATAGTGTCTCTGTTTCTTGTTCTCTTCTAACTTATCACAAGTTTAAATAAGAGAAGTGGGGAAGCAAAGCTGGTGTAAAGTCAGACACTGAGTACTTGTGATCAGCAGGAGTGGCCTACTCCCTTTAGCTACTGAACTGCAGCAATCATCTTATCAGCATTTTCAACATAGTAAGTAGAGATAAAATGAAGCCCAGAATATTTGATGCATTGCAGACCTTGAAAAGATTTATGGTGAATATTCAAGTAGTTCAGTTTTTCTTGTGTTTATTAAAAAAAAAACCAGGCTGTTATAAACCATATGTTAATTATCATGTGATAGGACATATCTGTGGACAAACTCGTAGCTCATTCTTCTCTCTCTATGGAAAAATTAGTAATCACTCATTATGTTTTATTTTCTACCAGAAATGTCCAGCCATTTTACATTAGTTTTAATTTCAACAGTATTTTTACCATTACATTTTCAGACACTAAAGCCCATAGCTACTTGTATAAGGTTACTTGCCTACAGTGGCATGGCAAGTGACAGATTAAGGTAGTAGTAATATAGTAAATAATACCAGCAAGAAGACAGCATTCAATTCACTAGTTGTTTGTTCTGTTTTAATCTTTCAGTCTTAAGAGGATTAACCTTTGTAAAAAAAGGAAAGAAAGAAAGACGGGGTATTATTACTGGGAAGACAGTGTGGCTAACTTGAAAGAATTAGCTTTAAAAACTTCATGAGGTGGTTAATTAGGATTCTCATGACAAAAGCAAAATTTTGACAATGGCAAATTCCTAATTTTCTCACAAGCAATTGCAATTATTTCCATTATTAGACAAACTACCGGTAGCCCACATAGTTTTAGGTCTTATTATATTTATGATCCTTTAAAAGGACAGAATCAGGCAAAATTATAGATTCTTCCAGAAACACATAGTCTACCTTACAATTAAATCATGATGGTAAATAATTTCTGGACAATTTCAGATTAAGCACATTTAACCTAAATTTAACTAGGAAACTGGGTAGCAACTAGCTATCTTCATTTTTCTGTTTTTTTCTTCTTGAAATGTCCTTATGCCAAAAAAAAAAAGAAAAAAAATTAAAAATGCTTTGGGTCAAATCTTAATAACTAAATAACGTATTGCTAAGCTACATTTACTTAGAGGCAGTAATGTAAAAAGCTTGTACAAGACTTTCCCTTGTATTTACTTCTTTATTCCCACATCAGCTGTTAAAGAACATTCTCATTTTCCACATGAAAGCCACAGGAGTCATTTCATAGCATAAACCAAGTAGCTCCAATACCAAAAGAATCAAGTGAATGAGCATCTGAATGGTGCTAGTTTTGCTTTGCCCACAGGATTTTATTTGTTTATTTTTATTTATATCCCATTGAAGGTCCTCAGATAATTCAACTGCTTTGCCCAACCCTGAAGAAAGAAAGCCTCTTTTGTTCTGTCGTGTGACTCTTAAAATTGTGTGTCCAAAGCAGCTTTCCTTAAATTAAGTGGCATTCATTGTACATTAGAATAATCAGGAGAACTACACATTTTAAAGAACAAAGCTATAAAAAGAGGCCTAAAGCAAGATTCCAGAAATGAATGCTTGTAAAATTAGTGTGCAGAAAATAGAATGCAGGCAACTCATTCCCATCCCAATAAACTGAGCATACTAAAAGGGAAAAATCAACATTAATTCACACGTTTGGACTGGGACCTTTAAGGTGGAAACCCCATGTCCTCCAGAGGAACTACAATTTCCAGGAGCTCCATTGTGTCCTTGTTATTCCATTCCAAAAAAAGTGAGCCAGAGAGAACTGTTTCAAAGTGCTTCCCCCCACACCCACTAGTCTTATAGGGAAGACCTGTTAAGAAGTTGATTCCTTTGTGGCTTTAGTCCTGCAGCTAAGAGATAGTATGCTGTGAATGTTTGACTAGCTCAAATATGCAGTTGCCAAATGGCACCTTTGCTAAGAATAGACCAATCTTCCCAGCTAGCTGAAGGATTAATTAAAGCCATCTCCATGGAAATCAAATATATTTCTTCAGCTAAGGCTGGGTCCTTTCTACCTAGCTTGTTTTCCATTCACTCCTTTTCTTTCCTCCTGCTGAGTTGAAGAGTTGTGTCAGATCTCTCTGCTAATCAGAATGTCTATTCTGCCTCTTCTTTTCTAGTCTGCTTCCATAGACCTCTGAGCATCTCTGCCTGGCTTCTCAGCTTGACCCAATCCTTTCAATCTCCACTGCTGTGGTTCAGCATATTGGAAGCTGCCACATCCCAAGTTCATGATAATTGTCATTGCTTTTCCAGACAACGAGCTCCATTAAATAATGGTAGGGCCATTAGGGCAGAAAGTCTGGCAGCCTCTGATTTGCAGTCAGTAAAGTCATTATTGAGGGATGTTGGGTGTTTAGCAACATCTGGAATTCCATAGTTTCCCCCACCACAACCCACTGACTCCCTGTAGCTGAAGTATATAAGTCTCATTAAACCCCAAGGCCTTCCAGATGTCAGATGAAAAGTGAAAGAGCTTTGCTATCATCAACTGAATGTCAGCATTACTTTCAGGGTTCATGTCCAACTTTGTTTTTAAGGTGGGTGGATATTGTAATTGTGAATGCATGAACGAATGAGACCTTGAAGAAACAAAAAGAAGCTACACTATGAAAAACTCCAGACCTTCTAAATAAGAGCGGACAAAGTAAACAAAAATCATTCCATGCTCTCTTTTTTTATCGCTACAACCAGCCGTCCCCCCATTATGAGGTTTTTCTACAATCATCCCTGTTACAGAGTGGATAACCTGAGAGATAATCTTAAGTCTCACTTAATAACATCAGTTATTTCAAGATAAAACAGAAACCAATATATCTCAATCTATTAGAAAACCTGATAAAAATCAAAGGGAAAGTGCCCTCTTCCTCAAGCCTCTTATTTATTCAATTGCTAATTGGGAACCCAAGACTTTCATGAAGAAGCCCAAATAAAAGATCAATACTATGAAATAAACAATGTTCTATTATATAAGTGAAATTCCAGTCTGTTATATCCAAGTCTATCCAAGGAAAGACACAGTAAGTCTAGCAGTTGGTACAATTCATTTTCATAAGTGCTTGCCATTGCCTACTTTCTAGGGCTGGGACAAAGTGAGTGGCCCAAAATGACCCAGTTGGCTTTGTGAGAAGGGGGAATTAGAACTGATGTCTTCCAATTTCTGGCCTGATTTATTTATTGGTTCGATTTATATGCCACCCTTCTCTGGAGACTCAGGGCAGCTTACAATGTGTTAAGCAATTTATGCTTAAGGCTGCCACATCACTGTTATTTATTAAATTTATAGCTTTTTCCCCCCTTTATAACCCAAGAGGAAATACAGGGATATACTTCATATTTTCATAGCAATGTTTCTGTGGGATAGATTAGACTGAGAGAAAATGTTTAGCCCAAGGTTGTCCAGTGATGTCTGTGGTTGAGTGGAACTTTAAGTCTGGTTTCCTCTATCCAAGTCAAATATCTTGACTTATATTAAACTAACAAGAGCCAGGTTTTTCCAAGGTGTTGCCTTGTTCAGTGAAAAAGTATTGCTTCATGGCATTAACAGCACCTTGAAACAGACTCCATGCCAGATTTGATCAGTAGCTAGAGTTTGCTGCTTCCTGCTCTAATTTACTCAACTATTTGGGTGGGTGTGGCGAAGGAAGGAACCAAAAGAGGGAGATTTTTTTTCTGTTTTTTTTTTAATTTAGGTACTTGTTTGTGTTTGTTTTGGTACTTTCAAATCAGTCTTGAGCCCTTGGAGACTATCTAGAAAACTTCACACAGTTATCTAAGCATCATCCTTGGAAGTGATTTGCCATTGCTTGCTTACTAGGGCTGAAAAAAAAGTAACTGGCCCAACTCAACTAGTTCTGAGCCTAAGGCAGCATGAGAATGTAGTCTCTTCACATCCATCTTCCAGCTTTACCCACTGCACTGAATTAGTTCTGTGGTGTAGAATAAATATATTGTTAAATAACGGAATGACCATTCCTGCATTCTCTGTTGTCTAAATAGGACTTGGAGGATAAGGTCCTCAAATTTCAAGTGACCACTGCACTGCATAGATATGATATGATACGGTGTTTAATAAAATTATTAAATTTGTTTTATCTTACTCACAGTTTAATTCCAGAGATGCTATTCTAAGTTGTATACCAAAGATTCCTTTTAAAATGAACAATTGCACATGTGTGTTTTAAATACAAAGAGACACACATATACTACCATAGCATTTTTGTTACTGCTTCGCCTCTTTGATACTTGCAGGAGTCCATAGAGAGCAATGCTCTGAAGCCTTCATTAGGGATGTATCATACTCATCGATTCTGGGCATGAAGCCAGAGGGAATCAAGTGGTAAAATATTCAAAGCTAAGAGTGCAACCCTCCCTTTCACACTCACATGTGCCATGGAAAGCTGCTAATATCTGTGACTGTAAGAAATGGGATTCTGTCCCTCTTGGTTAGATTCCTTTTATTTTGAAAAGATTGGGAAAATCCAACATGAGAAAGCTCCCCGTGTATCTTATATTTTTATTGCAAAGTTGTTGGGGAAGTGCCCACTTTGAAGAAGAACCAAAGCATTTGGAGACTTTCAACAAAGGGATTTTATTATTATGCAAGAAAATATAATAATTGCTGAGCTCCCTGCTTAAAAAGTCGAGAACCTCAAATATTTAAAACAAAAACTAAAGATTATACAGTAAAGGGAAGGATGTTAAAGGTGTTATAAAGATGTCATGAATAGTTAATTTGTCTCAGAGACTGAAGGGCAAAAATTAGATAACATGGGTAGCTAGTTGTTGTCTTTGATAATTTGGTCCTTTTTTACCATAGAAAGTTTCTGTTGCCTGCATTTTTCATACCAATTAAATAATAGAATAAGCATTCCAAAGTGAACTATCCTTATATTACAGTGAAAAGATGACCTTCCTCATGTTGCCCTCAGGAAATACCATGCCTGGGTTCTGTTATCCGTCTCTTCAGTAATTCACCCCTAAGAGTCATAAGCTTATTGGAAATGTGACACCCACCACTCCACTGCAAGATGATTGTAATCATTTTGCTGGCCCAGAGCCTGGTTGATATCTACAGAAATTTAATATAAAGAGAATATGCCTACGTTAATGGAAGTTAATGAAACACAAGTTGAATGCCAGTTGGATTCAGACATGCTGTACATATCTCTAAAGAGGTGTTATGATATATTGTAGCCTCTCTTCAAATTGCTTGTGCAGAGAATGCCTTTTGGATTTTTGCATGTGTTCAGCATTGGGGAGAACTACAAAAGTGATAAGATGAATTGCCGCAAGATAGATTTGATACACGGAGAAGGACTTGCTTATTAAATATAATGTACTTTTAGTTAGTTTGCTTACTAGTCCACTCCCAGGAAAATTAGTTTGTTCATTTTGGGACTAGGAGCGTGTTTTGGGATCACAATAGGTTTAATGAAGGATCAGAATTTGATGAACACCTTATAACTGCAATGAGAAAACTCTTTTTGTACAAATCAATGCCAGAAACATATGCTGTACAAGGTCCTGACTTAGTGACAACTACATTAATAACAAAGAATAAAACCAACAGTTGAAATCTGTACTCCTGTGCAAAGTAAAGGAATTTAGGCAGTTGATTAAAAACAATCAATGCTATTACTATTGCCATCAAGGCATATGATACATCATGTATGAGAATAGCTGAAAGAAAATTTCTACCACAAGAGCTTGGAATCAAATGAGAAAAGGCAAAGGAGAGAAGCAATAGAGGGTGAGCATCATGGAAAGAAAAGAAAAATGAAACAATCTAGGGCTGAATTTGAAACTTCAACAATAGTTTTAAAAAGTGGCTTGAGAGGAAAGGGACAATGGTAAAGGCTGCTGTACAGAAAAATGTGATTATTTCAAGCCTAAGGCAACAAACAGTGATGATACAAATGCTTAACAACCAGTCAATGGCCATGTGAAATTTTGACAGGCTTCAAAAAGGCTACTTATGGCCTATTCTTGAACTTATACCACCTCATCAGATTTTGAGCACTTGGCAATGCTGTGAATATATGGACTATTCCTTTTGGGGGATTCTGGTTCTATTCCATGCTGCTACATAACCAGCTGTTTACTTTCCAGAAGCCAGAGCTGATAATATTTCCTATTTCTATTGTAGATCATATTTGGAAATCTATACTGTAGTCATGTGACAGAAGGTGGCCAAGTCAGGCCTCTCAAAGGTATATTTTGGAGTGTTTCCCTTAAAAACGTCCAGCATGGTACCAAGAGTGTTGAATGTTCAGTGTCATGCCAAATTATCCTGCTTTCAGTGTCGTGCAAACTATCTGGTCACAACTCATGTTCCTGCTGTCTGGTTTAAGTTTTGCCATTCTAAGATACATGATATTTTAAGGTTATGTGAGTTACTGGCTGTTTTAAAAAATCCATCTTTGGTGGGTTTTGTTTGTTTATTTTTGGTTTGTTTGTTTGCAGATTTAACTGTTTTATTGTTTGTTGTCCTATACAAAGTCTATCAGACCATTAAACAATTTAATAAATGAATAAACACCCAAGTACATAAATGTAAGTCATTGGTTTATCGGGGTTATTGTTTTGCATTCTATTCACAGCCGGTTGTGCCTCACTTAGATTTTCCAATATAAACACAATATTTGGATTGCTTTCAAAGTAATAACGCCCCAAAGCTAAATTTAATATAGAGAAACAGTGTTGTTTGCAAGTCAGTGCAAGGAGCTAGAGAATGTTTATTGCTTGGTAAAATGACCGTAGGTTACCGGATCAATGTTCCTTCCTATTACACTGTATCAATGCAGAAGTCTGATGAGTGTCATTTTTAAGTTTTCTCTTTTAAGGAGTTGGGTAGAGCATTAGTGCTTTTATGTATGACAAAGTGCCCGAAAGGAATGATTAGTTAGTCCTATATCAATTAATTTAATAGCCAAGATTGAATGGAATGCAAAACTCAGCCAGAACAGTTTTGCAAATAAATGTGGAAGGATGTCATTAGCCTGTGCTTTGTCTTATTGTTAGACATATTGAAGGATCAAGGAAACACATGCAGAGGTTGCAACACAGGATGGGAAACTGCTGGTTCAGACAATCCATGGAATTGTTCCTTGCACAAGAAGTGCCATAAAGTTTCAAATTCCCAAATGTTCCATGACTCCTCTACTTTTGGGTTTCCTCAAAGAGAAGCACATTCTTTACTGCAACCATCAGAACAAAAAGGAGTCATAGTGGTGAATGTCTGTAGCTCAGATGTAGGATGAGGGTGGAAGTTCATTCTCTGAGCTTGTGGGTTGATTTCCGAATGTTTCATTACCAGGCAAGATAACATCTTCAGCAGAATTCAGGGTATGTCAGTGTCAAACACTCTCTGTGTTCTTCTGCACTGGTAAGGAAATGTTCAGAAACCAACCCACAAGCTCGGAGAACAAACCTCCACCCCAGTGGTGGGTTTCAAATTATTTTACTACTCGTTCTGTGGGTGTGGCTTGGTGGGCGTGGCATGGCTTGATGGGTGTGGCTTGGTGGGTGTGGCCAGGGAAGGATACTGCAAAATCCCCATCAGCTGGGACTCGGGAGGCAGAGAATAGATGGGGGCGGGGCCAGTCAGAATTTTTACTACTGGTTCTCTGAACTACTGAAAATTTCTGCTACGGGTTCTCCAGAACTGGTCAGAACCTGCTGAAACCCACCTCTGCTCCACCCTCAAAAAGAGACACTCTCTTGTGTATACGGCAGTCCAGTATCCATACATTGTAGACAACTATATGTGAATATGTGTTTGTCCAAATTGGGTATGGGGTTCTAGAAGCAAAAAATGTAGCAGATGCAAGTGTCTAAACAATCTTATGCGACTATTTTTACAATTCTCACTGAAAGTAGGCAGTTCTTTTGACCTTTGTCAGAATAAAATATGGATGTCTGAGAGCCAGCTCTTGTTTACAAGCATTCTTTCCTTGGGATGCTTGCCAGCAATAAAAAGGTACACTAATATCGTCTTTGGAATGACTATTTTGCCTATTTTAAATCCAATGTGTGGTGAGGTGCAAACCAAAGTCATTAGCTTTTTTGACTCTTAGTAGCAAAAACACATAATAAGCCCAGCCCACATCCTTTCTTTCTTTTTTTTCTGAACTTTGCAACCCATCTCTCGTCTTCTATGGCCATGCCTACAGTAGGAAAAGCTTGAAAAATTAGTTAGCGAGGAAAGGAGAGGAAAAGCCCATTCCATTTTTATGGAAGAAATAATTGAATGTCTTTATATACAGTACTATGATCAAAGCCAAAAATACTGACAAGATAGGGAAACAATATGTTGAGAAATACCAGTTATTCTTTGCTGCTGTGTATAGCCCTTTGTTTACACAACCAGTGGCTTGACCATTTGACACTTACAACCAGACAGAGGCTATAGTGACTATAATATTGATTCATCCGTCTTCAGGGCCAAACCTGTTCTCTTCCTGTCACAAAAGAACAGGCATTTCTCATTCAGCCCCACATCAATGGCTTTCTTTTCGAGCGTCCAAACATAATACAACTGCCCATGCAGAAGTTTTTTATTTTAAAAATGGAAGATTATGCTGTCAGTTTCCAAATGCAGAAACAACTACTGTATTTATAGGGAGTGATGGGATGTAGGCTTCAATCATTTCCAAGTATCCCCCTGGTCCATTCTGTGTTTCCCCCCTCCCCCACTCTTATGAAACTAATATTTCCCCATCATAGAAGATGACGGGATTCTTTCTACTCTTAGCATATTACAGCACCGTCAATGTTTCATCAGATCACTTCTCTTCTACTGAAGCTGGGTTTTGAGTGTGGCACTGAACTTTAAAAGAAAATCCCATTCCAATCATCTTTTAAGATCACTTTTATTAAGATCAAACTGCTATGTAGCGTGGAGGGATTAAATCGCTTTCATTTTTGTTCTGTTTTTTTCATGGTTTGCCTTTAAGGAAGGAACAATTGTTCATATGCTAATTTCTGCAAAAACACATGTGCGAACCAAAGAACAACATGGAGAAATGAGAAAGGGATTGAGCTCCTAGCAGTGAGCATAAAGCAGAATCCATGACATTTCTTCAGGAGCTGTCATCTGTTTCTCTTTTATTTTTCCTTTCTTAATATTTAGAAGTTTCATGGCAGAATCCTTATTCTTAGGTAAGGCCTCAGTTGAACAACACAGAGACATGAGACAGATGTGAAATCAGTTGGACCTCTGTGGTATACAGAGATCATCATATGCTTTTGTGGCACTGTTGAGCTAAGCTACAGCTGAAACATCTTGCTCCATAAGCAGTCAGTCTCCTTGATATCAGCAAAAGTACTCATAACTGAAAACTTCAGCTGAAAATTATGAGATGGAAAGATATAACAACTAGTCCGAAGGTAAGGAAATTAGACAGCGCAAGAGTAGAAAACCTAACCATTATAAAATAAAATGTTAAAAGAACTAAATGGAATGGTCACATTTGTTCCCCTGAAGATTGTCCCTGGGAACAGTGGCATTTCAGAACAAAGCAATATTTGTATCCTATATAAGGTAAAGGTAAAGGTTCCCCTTGCACATATGTGCTAGTTGTTCCCGATCTAGGGGGTGGTAATCATCTCTGTTTCAAAGCCGAAGAGCCTGTGCTGTCCAAAGATGTCTCCATGGTCTGTGGCCAGCATGACTAAACGTCAAAACGCACAGAACACTGTTACCTTCCCACCAAAGGTGGTCCCTATTTTTCTACTTGCATTTTTTTATGTGCTTTCGAACTATTAGGTTGACAAAAGCTAGGGCAAGTATCAAGAGCTCACCCTGTTACACAGCACTAGGGAGTCGAACCGCTGAACTGTCAACCTTTCAATCAACAAGCTCAGCGTCTTATCCACTGAGCCACAGCGTCCCGTATTTGTTTCCTATATTATAAGGCAAATACCTCTAGGCTGGTGAAGGCCT
Source organism: Stegonotus admiraltiensis (assembly GCA_032468215.1). Taxonomy (NCBI): domain Eukaryota; kingdom Metazoa; phylum Chordata; class Lepidosauria; order Squamata; family Colubridae; genus Stegonotus; species Stegonotus admiraltiensis. The sequence goes on from JANHZT010005139.1 coordinate 66,195, forward strand.
CTAAACCAGGGGTTCCCAACCGTCAGTCCTTGGACTGGCACCAGGTCACGGCATGCCAGAAACTGGGCCACAAAAACAAGCAAAGCCCTATTGTGTGATGCAGGCAGCACACAAACCACGCCCCTTCTGGTCCGTGGAAAAAACCTCTCTCTATGGAACTGGTCCCTGGTGCCCAAAAGGTTGGTGGCAACTGCTCTAAACCATCTCTAAGTGTGACTTTCTTATTTTTCTTTTAAATGGATGCAAATTTTTGAGTAAACAGCATAGATTGAAAGGCTAAATAAAAGATCGGATTCTCGATATCACTGAGATTGGTCTGAAGCAGTTAGCAGGAAAGATTATAATGGCTCATTTAAGATACAGCATTGTTAGTAGTTTCCCCCATTAATAATTTAATCAATTTAATTATACAATTTAACCTTGTTTACTAAAGCTCAGTAGAGATGTTGTAGGAGATATAAAAGGAATAATTCAATAAGCCATGCCTGCATACATTGCTTTCCAACAGTAATGGATAAATTGACTGACAGCCTCTTAGGATTTGAAGCCCGGAAGAGTAGCAGTGAGTTTTCCAGAACACCTGACAGCGAACATGCATCTTGTCCAGGTGGCGTTTAACAGAAGGGGTCACCACTTGTTTAAGATTGCAGCAGACAAAGGCTAAAATTGGAATTTGCTGCTGCCAATTAAAAGGTGTTGATTAATCTGTCTATTAATCTGATTGAAGCTTGCTGCTTTAGTTAAATATTTTTTAAAAAGTTCTGTAGCAGAGTCAAAGCATGCAGCCAGCAATGTCCATCTTCATAAACTCCAAAAATCCTGTACTACATTTGGTCTCATTCAGTACTTGTGGTCTAATTTGTTCAATGGGAATAAATGAAAAAGTTACTAAACAAAGAATCTGCTTTCTCCCTCTCTCTTTTCATAGGAGTAAATTTCACTTAATTTCCATGGAGTTTAGTCCTGGGTAATCTACATAGTGCCTAGACATATGAGATGTGAAGACAAATAGAATTGTCTGTTTTAAGCGTGACTCTCACCCCATAATTATATCCTAGTTATCACACCTCAAATCCTGAAAGTTAAAGGAAAACATTGGCTCATGCTTCAAGTATCCTATGTACAGCTCATTAAACTTCTCCCACTAAAATGTAATTTCTTCTGCTCCATTATGACATTTCTTTCTTGAGAATAGGGATCTGATTCTAAGATCCTGACATATTCTAGGCCAACTGTTGTTGTTTTTTTTTAATTGCATTTTTATGGTAGAACGTGACGAGTGGAAGAGCAACATTTCTCCACAATACTGAAATGTTTGTCTTTAGGGACATACTGTTGTTCCACAAGTACAAATTAACTCAGTATGATTCTTCCTTGGCATAGGCCATTTGCCATAGGCCTTGGGAAAATGCAGATGATATTTAGGGATAGAAAAAAAAAGATATTGCATATTTATGTGTGTAGCACTATGGATAGCCATATTTTTAATATATTGGTTGGAACATAGTTCCAAAGTTGGATCTCCCAACCAATTCTTATTGAATTCTTATCAAGACCCTGTTAACCAGACTGCTACCATCTTGTTTATTTACTGACCATAACACACCAATCAACCAGACTTCAAAAACTTATTGTTATGAACAGACACAGCAAAGCAGTACAGTACAGCAGTAACGGAGTGGGAAGGGACCTTGGAAGCCTTCTAGTCCAACCTCCTGTTTAAGCAGAAATGGACCCTATACCATTTATTGTTTTTACCATCAGGAAATCTCTCCTTAGTTCTAGGTTGCTTCTCTCCTTGGTTAGTTTCCAACCATTGCTTCTTGTCTGGCCTTCTGGTGCTTTGGAAAGTAGGTTGACCTTCTCTTCTTTGTGGCAGTTCCTCAAATATTGGAACATGTATCATGTATTGACTTTCTTGCTTTCAGTATCAAAGATTGAGAACAGCTCATTTACTTGCTAATTTAAAACAGTAAACATAGAGATCTAACACCAGATTTACTCAGATACAAGGTTAATTTTATATAACAGTAACTACAGAACTTCATGCTCAATACCTCTCTCACCTACTTATTAGGTTCCTGAAAAGGGCAATATATTTTCAGTCACATAATAGATTCAGCTTTTCCTCTGACAGAGATACATAGGCATTAGCTGCTTTACAAAATTCTCACTTCAGGTGACTTAGACCTCCTTGTTGGGGCACCCAGAGTCAATTAGCTCTTTGTCTCTACTGGCTCAATTTGCTTTCCCTCAACCATCACACACTGGGCCATCCCACTCTTCTCTTAGTAGGTGGATGGATTCCCTTCAAAAGTAGAATTTGCTTGGTAGTCCTTTGAACTCAAGCTTCAAATAGACAAACACGTCAATTGGACAAATATCAAGGCAGGAAGGAAATCCTTGTGCATTCTCCCTCGACCTTCTTCATGAGTAATCTTTCTCTCCCTTGTTCTCCTAACTGGACCACTTTGTCTATTGTCACCTTTTCCCTAACTCATAAAGAAATTTCATTTTTACAGTTATAGAAATTACAGTTATAGACCAGCAAAAGGAGGGTAGGATAAGGTCAGTTAAAAAGCCTAGAAGACTTTGTTATTGGATTATTCCCGGACTATTGTTTGATATCTACTGCTTTATCTGTGTATGACCTGGACTATTTATTGGACTGTGCCTTATTACTATTTCCTGAAAGTAAACACAACTCAGTGTATCTCTGTGCTGGCTGTGTTATTTCCTAACTACTCTTAATCGCTTTTCATGTGCACATTCTTGCTACTCAAGGGTTGCTCTGTGAATTCCTTGACACCATATATCACAGCCCAAAGATAAAAATTATGAAAAACTAAAAGATACAAAAATATACTAGAACAAAAAGTGTATATAAAAACAAGATCCTGAGTGGCATAGGAGATTAATGCCTCCTACTAAGGCAGTATTTAAGTTCCAGCTGCCTGCAATTACTGTGAGTTCAATTCTCACCAGGTTCAAGGTTGACTCACCTTCCATCCTTTCTAAGGTGGGTAAAATGAAGACCCGGTTTGTGGGGGCAATAAGCTGACTTTGTATGAAATATACAAAAGTATAAAGGCTATTGCTTAATGCATCGTAAGCTGCCCTGAGTCTCCGGAAAAGGGCGGCATATAAATCTAAATAAAATAAATAATAAAAAAGAGCATGAAAACATATAAAAAGAGGGATAGTACCATTAGATGGGTGTGCAGGAGCATAATGGTTAGTACATGGAAAACTATATCAAATTACACACCACTCTAGTATGGCGAAGTAAATGCTCATTTTCTAGTTTATGGCCCAAGTCATTATTGTACAAATTTTAAGTGCTGTTGTACAGAAGATGGCAACATTGTAGATTATAGCAGTGTTGGTATCTGAAAGCAGCAGGGTGGTGTACAAATTTTCCTGTGTGTCCTACGTACTTAACGGTGAGAGAACACTGGAGAAGGGGACATCAAATCATTTCAAAGTGAAAGCCCACTGGTGGTTAGATACTTCGAGTTTAGTCAAGTATATCCTAAAGGAGTTACCCAGGACACTCAAAACAACAACGTTGGGGCCTGGGAAGATCCAATTGACACTCTATGCTTGCTAGACACTATTTAATGAGTGCTTTGGCCTTATCATATCTCATGCTGAATAGAAGATCTGGAAAGAATCCCGATCATGAGATTTTAGTTGCCAGTTTCCATATGGATTAAAAATCATTACTCATAGTTAATGGGACAAGGACAAGAGGGAAAAAGATTAGTAATTGGAAAAATTTCCCTCCTTTAAATATTTGCTTTTTTTCTTCTGTACTTTTGAATAATATTTCTATTTTACTTGAAACCTCCGACTCTTTTATAGACTTAGGGTTCTGATGCTAACCACTTATTTTCCTTTCTTCAAACTTCTTTCTTGTGGTCTTGTTCCCTCTTGGCCAACTCTGTGTCAAGCAGGGTGCTTAGGTTGACTTTGTTCTTCTTACCTGCATCTCTTTGCACCAGGGTGAAATCTAAAATTTGTTACTACCAGTTCTGTGGGTATGGGATGGTGGTGGTGGGGTAATGTGACTGGGTGGGCATGGCCACTTTTTTTTTTTTTACTTTTAAAAGCATTTTTTCTACAGCCTTAAGAGGTTGCAGAAAAAAATGCTTTTAAAAGCTTCTGATGATCAGGCAACTCAGCTGGGATAACCAGAGGCATTTTTAAAGGCATTTTTTTCCTACAACCTCTTCGGCCGAAGAGGTTGTAGAAAAAAT
>JANHZT010005139.1:77734-88781 GCA_032468215.1 Stegonotus admiraltiensis
GCAGATCGAATCTCACTGGCTCAAGGTTGACTCAGCCTTCTATCCTTCTGAGGTAGGTAAAATGAGGACCCAGATTGCTGGCGGCAATATGCTAATGCTAAATGCAATATGCTATATGCTAACTTTGTAAACTGCTTAGAGAGGGCTGCAAAGCACTATGAAGCGGTATAGAAGTCTAACTAATAAATAAACTGCCAATGGTACAGTACAGATAGACCTCAACTTACAACTATTTATTTAGTGACTGTTCGAAGTTACAATGGCACTGAAAAAGTGACTTAAGACTTTTTTCCACACAACTTTTGCTGAAATCCCATAGTCATGTGATCAAAATTTGGATGCTTGGCAATTGGTTCATATTTATGATGGTTAGCAGTGTCCTGGGGTCACGTGATCACTGTTTACGACCTTCTGACAAGCAAAGTCAGTGGGGAAGCCAGATTCATTTAACAACCAGGTTACTAACTTAACAACTGCATAGATTCCCTTAACATCTGTGGCAAGAAAAGTCATAAAATGGAGCAAAACTCACTTAACAACTGTCTCAGTTATTAGCAAAAGAAATTTTGGACTCAGTTGTGGTTGTAAGTTGAGGACTAACTGTATGTGATTCTGTGAACCCTTATCTTTGTAGAAGGAAGAAGGGATGATATAGAGAATTGATCATATTAGTTAGCGATATCGTAAAAAAAGTTATGACATCTTAATTTCTGTAGCTGCTTAGTTGCTAAGTATTCAGCAGTGCTAATGTGGCCTACTGAACTAATGGCTGAATTATTAACCATTTAGTACCTATTCATCTAAGCAAAATTAACATAATGACTTGCAGGCAGTTATTGGTGAAAAGTGTACTAAGTTTTCTTCCTGTATGCCAGAATGTCAGTTTTACCAGGTCAACCAGACAGGAAACATGACCAGATAAGCTAATTCTAGTTTACATTAAAGCTACTTTAACAAAATCTTGCAAGTCTAAAAGTACAGTTCTCCCACTGTCACATTTATAGTTTGATAATTAAGAAAGGATCCCTTCTGAGCTTCTTGCTTTTCCCACCATGCAACTGTGGGCTATGATGCTGCTTCTTACCTAATCATTCCCTAGGCAGCATCTTTTTGTCCCATTTCCCAAGGTCATTCCCACATACCATTACACAGAATTTGGCAGTATACAATGGCATTTTTAGCTAATTAAATGATGAGCAACTGTGAAATTGCAAACGCAGGAATGATGGTATGAGTGGTCCCTTTCAAATGGAAGTATTTCATTTATTTAATTTAGGACCTAATTACTGTAGCCTGAGAAGTCTCTTCCAGGCATTTATCTGACCTGATAAACCATTCTGTATATTCTTTGTGTTTTTGTCTGATGTAATTTAAAATATGTAGCCTATTAAATTAAAATCTGTGGGTGTACAATGCAAGTTCTTCAGATGGCTCTTGCTAAACTGCATTAGAAAAACAAATTCAGTTGTTGGATTGTTTTTCTCAAGCAAGAAATCATCAACTTGTAGAATTATTCATTATAATCCTATTTGTGTTTATTAAGGATCACCAGATGCACTCACAAACATATCTGAAATAATAGTTGAAATTCATTTCAAAAGCCTATGTCTTGAAGCCAAATCTCATAAACACAGTATTATTAGTATTGACCATTAATTTCTACTGCATCAATTGAATTCTGCAGCAGTTTAAGAGGTGTTATTAAGCTTCCCTAGGCAAGATCTATAGGCAGATAATTGTGTCCACTTGATATGCATAATTGGTATTGCATATATGATAAAATACGAAATTATCAAAAGAAATTGAGGAGACTTAGTGAAGGATGGTTCCCTCTTCTTTTTAATCATTTAAACCAATTCAGAATCCCAGTAATTGGTGAGAGCATCATAACAGCATCTTCTACCCTTTCCCTTCAAAATCAATCCTTAGTTTCCCCTCAGGCTTCATTACCATGGTGGTATCAACAGTTCCTTTCTGGCAACATTGTTTTCAAGTATTCATTGCATAGCTAGGTTGAGCCTGGCTGCAGTAGCCACAAACTGTTCATTCAGTTCTCACTTGTACGTATTCTACCAGGTAGAAATACTGTAGTATTAAAAATCAAGAAGTGAACAAAATACTGTTCTGAAGCCAGGGCTCAAAGTATGGAGGATTCATAACTTCTAGAAGGCTTGTGTAACTGATCTGAGATATTATCACATCATCTGACCCAGAAAGTGCAGGAACAAATGATGCTTCCATTGAAGCAGTGCCACTTCATTATGGTGAAGTGGTACTGCTGAACGGTCATTATGTCAGTACTGTAGATCTGTACCACATATCTGTACCACATAGGTTCCATGTGCAAACCAGTGGTGGGTTGCCCCCGATTTGGACTTGTTCGCAAGAACTGGTAGTAAAACCGGTGAGAGGCACCATCCACCACTCTGAATGTTGTCATAGGTGATCTGCGCATGTGCGCGCAATCCTGTTGCAAACTGGTAGTAAAGGTAAGTAGAAGCCACCCCTGGTGTAAACACATGCCACTTAAAGTTGCTTGGAAGCAGGAAGATATGAAAGGCTTCTCTGACACTTTGAGGTTTTCAAAAGGGATATATGATGCTCTGTATATCTGTGCAAACTTGATAATTGTGGAATTGCATTGCCTTTTTAATTAGGAACATCTATTTAGACCATAAGGAAGCTGAGCGTCAAAGAATTGAGGCCTGTGGACTATGGCGCTGGAGAAGACTCCTGCGAGTCCCTTGGACTGCAAGGTGATCAAACCGGTCAGTCCTAGAGGAGATCAACCCTGACTGCTCTTTAGAAGACCAGATCCTGAAGATGAAACTCAAATACTAATGAGAAGGAAGGACTCACTGGAGAAGAGCCTAATGTTAGGAAAGATTGAGGGCAAAAGAAGAAGGGGAGTGTGAGCTTAAATGGTGTGAGGTTAAATGGTAGAGGACAGGAAGGCCTGGAGGAAAGTTGACCATGGGGTCACGATGGGTCGGATACCACTTTGCAACTAACAACAGCAATTTAGATTTTGTAATTTTATTACATTTTGTAATTCTATAAATTACAATGTATAAATAGGATCTGAAAGAGCAAAGAGAAAATATCTGCTGCAAACTCCAAATAGGCATCAGGAAGGATGTCCAGCCAGTGAATGCTCAGGTCCACTCAGTCACCTTGACTCCATCCCAAAGATTACAAGGTCATAAAAAGAGAAAAAAAAAGTCTCTGAATGTTCAGGAACATGAAGAATTGCTTCCTCTTTATGAAGACCTACTTAAAGACACTATTTCCAGAAATGTCAGGAGAAATACACTTGTAAGCAGAATGCTGCATCATATGAGCTGAACTAGCAAAATATTTTTTCATCACTGATGTGTACTGATCTATTTTGAAAAGAGTAAGTTGTATAAAAGAGTAGATATCATTCAAAATCAATGTTAAAGAAAGACATTTGATTACTTTTGGATGCTATGATTAATCAGTCTATTTTTATCATTTTTTGGAAGCAAGCCAATTTCATTGCATAAATTCATATCATGAGGCTGTATGTTGAAGCAACCGTATAGTTTAGGGGATTACTGATATTCTGGGTTATGGTAAATAAAAGTATGAGAATAAAAACTTCCAAAATTGTCCTCAAAGACAAGGAAAGAACAGAGATCAATGTAGCCTTAGGGTGCTTCATGATCATTCCTCATACAATCCGACTGATACAACCAGTCAAAATTCGTGTTGATGGTGTCCAAATAGAGGTGTCCAGGCAGAGCTATTAACGTGCTACAGAAACAGCAGCAATAATTTAAAAAAACCCATAATATCATATTCCCAAAGTATATCTCAGGAGGAAGACAGATATATTCTTCCAAAGACATAGAACAAATTGTCTAATCTGTCAGTGTAGGGCTAAATGTAGAATTCAACATCCATTGCTTCAAAATCAATGTATGTTTATAAAGTAGATTTTTTTAATTGGGTCCATTTTGGGGTGTGTTAATATACTTGTGCATGCTGTTTAATCTAGAAGTCGTGTTCTGAATAACCTCCAACCCCAAAATTTCCCATATCAGGTTCAAATAAATGGAGGAGTCTCTGGAACAGGTTAGAAAGGTACAAAATCAAGAGGAGAGAACAATGGGAAATCTGAGAACATGAGCGAAGGTAGGTTTGTGCACATTTACTCTCCCAGTTTTGAATATATCAGTGTATTAAATTTTTAATTATTGATTAGATTTGATTTTTTTTCCCCTTAACACCACTTGTCTTTCAGGATCTCAAAGTGGCTCCCTCCTCACATACTACATCCATTCCTTGTTCAGTTATAATAGAGATATCAGTTCAGAGACATCCATCATTGCCAAATAGGAGACATTTCTAGTGGACATCAGAAAAAAGCCTCAGCTCCCATTTTGCAGCCTACAGAACACTTGATCATGCCACTGAAATTTGGTGGTGAAATTGTTGATATCCATAGCATGAGTTTCTCCCCTTCTCCCCTTTACTCTAACTTTCAGTATACAAAAGAGCCTTGGTGGCTAAGGTACTGTTAAGTAAAGCCAGCTGCCTGCAATTACTACGAGTTCAATTCTCACCAGGCTCAAGGTTGACTCAGCCTTCCATCCTTTCAAAGGTAGGTAAAATGAGGACCCGGTTTGTGGGGGCAATAAGCTGACTTTGTATAAAATATACAAACGTATGAAGGCTATTGGTTAATGCATTGTAAGCCGCCCTGAGTCTCCGGAGAAGGGCGGCATATAAATAATAATTTTAAAAAAGTCATTTGCACTTTTAATTCTTTTCAAATGTATCCCCACAACAGAAAGACAAAAAGTGTTCATATCATACAGTGACATCACTGCATCACCTAAAGCCTCCAAAAGGCCAGATGTGCAAATAAAGTATGCATTCCAATCTAGTTCCAAAATATTATCTCCTCCTGGTGTTGAAACTTCGAAAAATATAGTAGTAAAAATGAATGGCTTCCATTCAGACATTCATTGGACCATATTTCTCCTTCACAAGATGAGTTTTGCAAAATTAAGGAGCAACAATTAAGTGCGGTGTAAGAAGATCATAAATTAAGTGCAGAATATGAAGAATTAAGTGCAGTATATGAAGATAATAAAATAAACACAAATCGTACTCTTCTATCAAAATTGGATAATCTATAGGACCATGATGGTGAACCTATGGCACGCATGCCGGAAGTGGAACGCAGTGCCATTTTTCCAAGCATGTGAGCTGTCACCCAACTCACCTGCAGCTGCGCATGCACGCACTCCCCAGCTGGTGTTCGGGCCTCAGGTGTGCATGCGTGCAATTCAGGGGACCCAGCTGGTCTTTGGAGCTCTCCTGCGCATGTGTGCATGTTTGCACATGCGTACGAGAGTACTGGTGTGCAGCATGAGAATGCCCAGACAGCATTCACACGTGTGCATTGTGCACACAAAAACCATGCACATGTGCAGATTGTGCGATTGCACATGCAGCGCACAGAGGGGATGCACATGAAAGCTGTGCGCTTGCGCAGATGGTGTGCTTGCACACGTAGCAAATAGGGAGGAGCTGCACATTAGCGCGGATGGCATGCGTGTGGTGAGTGAAAGGTTCACCAACACTTCTATAGGAGTTTATTTTTAATGACCATCTTCATTTCCATATTACAATTTTTATTCTCAAATAGAATTTCTTTCAAATTTTCTTAGCACCTCATTTCAGTGGTAAGATGTCTTCATTGGACAATAGCCCTGCTGGCTTTGCATTTATTTAAATCTTAGTGTTCTATGGTGGCAATTCAAGAAATCGTTTCCTATTTTTTATCTCTGAATGTTATCATTTAATATATTAAGCGGGGGTGCATTTATGTGATAATCCTGAAATGTTTTTATTTTACCTAAAGAACTATGCTTATTATTGAGCATTAGGCGGTAGTAAGGTATGCTTGATAATGGAAAATACTGCCTTGCGGTATGGTGGAGATATTTAAGAGGAGGCTGGATCTCGTAAACATGTTATAATGGCATCTGTACTTCAGGTCCTGCACTGCCTGGAAGACAGGATTATTGTATAGTCCTTCAGATTCTAAATTCTGTGATTAACACTTTCTGCTATAAAATGATATGCAGCAACATCACATAATCATAGAGCCTGAGAGAATCATACAGGCCTCTCTTTTTCACTGCGCAATCCAGCCTACACAAAAAGTTAATCCACACTGTTTGTTTGTCTTGTTGCCAGAATGGCTGGCCACCATTTCTAGAGGGTAAATATAGATGACTTTGATCTCTGTTATTAGAATAACTTAACTCTCGACCCCATTCACCTTTACAGTTCACCTTCCCCTTCACCTCTGCTCTGTTTTCTGTTCCATTTCCAAAATATACTTTTTCTGTGATATGTTGGCTCAAGCATTCCTATTTTATTCCAGAAAAAAATATTCCAGATTATTTGGCTATTTTGAGAATTGAAGGTTAGAAGTCCCTTCTAACTTGAGTGACTGAAAAAAAAAGATGAAATGAGGGACGGCTGGGTTTCTTTTAAAACCAATGGAGCCATGGAAATCTCAGGGGGGAAAAACTAGTATTTTTTAAAAAAGACTTTTTTGTTAGTATTCTATACATGCAGGCAAGCTGTTCTATAGAAGAATAGGAATACAGAACAGAATCTCACATCCTTCAATGGCTAGGAACCCTGTTCCTATCAGAGACAACAACAAACCATCCTTAGCTTCTCTCTGACAATTTGCAGGGCCTTTCCCAGGCAAGTCTATACTGAAGTATATTTTCAGGAGTTGTTGTTGTCAGGAATGAGTAACTCATAATTGTTATGGTCTGCCAGCAGCCTGCGGAGCTGGCAGTGGAGTCGGACAGTGAGGAGACTGGGGAGTAACATGGACCAGTCCTGGAGTCTGGGGAAGGCCCAGACAAGGGCTCTGCGTCGGAGGCAGAGATGGGGCCAGGGCCATCTGGGAGTGATGCGTGGACTCTGGAGCCTCCAGAGTTGGACAGCAGAGAGGCAGAGGAACAGGAGGAGCCTGTTTCTACTGCACACATGCACAGAGCTGCCAAAAGGCACGAATAAAAGGGACGACTCAGGAGTAAGGCCTGGAGATGATTGGCACCTCCCATAAGGCTTAAAAGAGGAGTAAAGGCACATGGCACTTTGCAGGACAGCAACGTTCTTAATTCTGTTCCCAGTCGGCATCTCTGTTTGATTCTGGAATCTGTGTGGCTTTGCCAAGTAAGTCTTTGGCAGATTGTCAAAGGTAAAGGTTGGTGATTATCCCGAAGGACTTCTCCCGAAGGACTTTTTGTAACTAATTGGGACTCAGCTGTGAATGAATGTAATTCACAGCTGTTGTAATAAAAGAGGTTTTTGGGACTACTCGTGTGTTTTAATGACTCAGGAAGCCTAGGTCACAACAGTAATAATTATCTTGAGCAGAGCTTGACCTCCAAAGTCCCTTCCAGCTCTATTATGATTGGTGATTGGGAGTTACTCAAGGAAACCAAATGAGGTTTTGAACTGACACTTTCCAGATGGAGATGGGAGGAGCTAAGCTAAATAAAGGGAGTGCAAATGTCTCAAATGCTGGGGTGGAATATACAATATTTGGGGAAATTAACTAATGTTATTTCTGGGCATTGACTGCTATCCTAATCTCTCACTTATAAAGACTGTATTTCTATCACAAAGCAGAGATACGCAAAAGCTACCAGGTAGCAAAACAGTCTAGAATTTCAGTAAGACTCCTGTGGAGATAATCAATAATACAAGGGCCTCATAGAGATCACATTGATATACAAATTAATAATGCTTAAGAGCTTGTCTACGTAGAATTTTAAGCAGTTAATCAGCTTGGGTTGTTGGTATCAGAGCTTTTTTGAGTTCAGCTGTTTATTCTTTTCTCGCATTTTTGGAAATTAACTGTATGTAGCCTCAAAGGTCATAATAATTTTATGTTTAAGAAAAAGATCCAAGAACTTTTAAGCATGGGAAAAGTGGTGCTCAGTCCTTTGATCATCTGTTAGATCCCCACCCATACTGCTTTTGTGTGGCTTTCTTTGATATACAAATTACAAATAAATGTTATTTGAGCTTTAATGGAGGGAATTGGTAGACAAGAAAGGGTAAGGAATAAAGTTGTCATTTCAATAGTCTAAACCATGCATTTCTTACACTTTCTATGCCATTCATTCTGGACAAGTTCTAAATATGTAATGTTGATTTCAACACAAGAACTCTAGGGGAAAAAGGTAATTTCATTTCAGCATACTATGCAAATGCTCATTCCTCCATCTGCTCATCTGTATGTAAGTTACGTTGACTTCATTGAGACTTATTCTTAATGTAAATCAGGAATAGGGAGAAACTTACGCAACCGGAGGTTAATCCATTTTTGTGTATGTGAAAAACTTGAAAAGCTGCAGCTTCCCTTATTGTCTTCCATAGGAAAAAAAATCAGATTGTACAGTGTGAACTTTCGCTGAACAAGAAAGATGTACTGACAATACCCACCTGTACATCTCTGCCCTTGACAAATCAAGGGATAATGCTGATGTCCTATCTTGTGTCTGGAAGAAGTGAGCAATTGGATAGGGAATATCAGGCTTTGGCTCAAACCTGGCAAGACTGAATGGGTTGGGGTTTTGGATCTTTCTGGACTCATGACTCCTCCTTCAGGAACAGGTACCCATCGTGACTAGGAGGGCTTTTGTGCAACTTTACATTCTGGGCAGTTTCACCTGTCCCTTGATTGGGAGGCTCTACTCTCATAATGCAGACCCTGGTCACTTTGTAAATTGACTATTGAAATACATGCTACATGGGGTTGCCCTTGAAGAGTATCTGTAACCTCCAACTAATGCAGAATGCAGCAACAGGGGCAGTTATGTATTCCCCTAGTTCAGCGCACGTTGTACTTTTGCTTACATTTTTTTCTCCCTCTAGTGAACCTTTAAAATCAATACCAAATCATCAGCAAATGCCTTTAACTTGTAAGTCTTTTTTGAATTCCCAGATCTTGTATTAAGTGTCTATTCAATGTCTCAAGAATCAAAATGATCAAAAGTGGAGACAGCAGAAATCATTGCCTTGTCCCTTTTTGAATCTCACAAGATTTTTTTAGTTCTCCATTAGTAATTATTTGTTCTTTCTGAGAAGCATAAATCAATTTTACCCATTTAACAAAATTATCCCCAAGGTCTCATCCCTTCTTCTGTATCTCATATAATCATTTATTTAATGTATATGAGTGCACGATCTATATTTTCTTGAGGAGCAAAGAAGGGGGAAAAGATAGGCATCTTCCTTTATTTTAAGAGAGCAACAATCCTGTGAGGTAAGTTTGGCTGAGAAATAGTGAACTGCTTGAATGAGTTTCACAACTGTAGACTTCAATCTTTCCTTATTTTAAGAGAGCAACAATCCTGTGGAGTAAGTTTGGCTGAGAAATACTGAACTGCTTGAAATAACCAATGAGTTTCACAACTGTAGACTTCAATCTACATTTCTCGGACCCACACCCAATACACTACTTTAACCACTAATATATAATAGCTTCTGCATATATAGTATATGCATAAACATCTGCATTAAAGTAGAAGAAACTCACCATTTTGGGGTGGATATTCCAGAATGCAAAGCTCAAACTAAGCACCTAAGGAATTAAAATATATTGCATGTCGTAGATACATTCAGCAAGGTCTATGGCTCTTTGTGCAGTTCTATTTGTTACATTAGACCACTGTAAAACATGCTAGACCATAAAAGTGTTAGACTATTGTTATACAACTCAATTTGTGAATGTTCTTTATGTTCTCCTATCTGTCTACTGATCAAGTTTGAATGTAGGAGTTCTCTCATCAGAGATTCCAGGTGGAAGTTGCTACCCCTCTATTTTCTCTTGTTTAGAAAGTGCAAAATGATCCTTTTCTTTCTACAGTTTTTGGAGTTGTAAGAATGATACTGAATATCGCAGAAGAGCCATCAATGGTATGTAGCTAAGCCTAGATGCTGTTGAGTCTACAGCAGGCAGTCCTCCCTCTGGTATGTTTATGAGACTGTAAGCTTTCTGCGCAGGAAATAAAAATGGGAAACACAGTCAGTGCAAATCACCCAGCATGGATACCATTGATCCCCCTGGACAAAGGCATTGATCAACAGCGCTATTTGTTCTAACAATGTGTCAGACTGTATGTAGATTTGTTTTTCCAGAGTATATGCAGTAGCATAATGCTTTACAACAGAGGAATGAATTTTCTGCCATCATCACAGTATGAGCAGTAGAAAAACTCTTGCTTCAAACAAAGGCAATTACTAATGGTAATTATATTCATTCTTCTTCATACAACTTAAATTTCAATCATTTTGGCAGGGCTCGGTTCAGGATGTATTGTTAGGATACGACAGTCTCCCCAGGGTAAGAACTGAGCATCGTTTCTTTATTGACAAGCTGCTCCAATGCATTTTGCCAGAATTTCAATTGTCACAATATAAATGAAGATTGTGCAATATTTACCGCCCCGCCCAGACTGAAAGGCAACACTGCCTTTCAAAGACAAAAGTATATGCTTGTATATGCCTGCAAAAATAAAAACTCTGTTCCAGATCACTTTAATGTTATGATGGCCAGTTCATCATGAAGCTGTTTGAGGTCAAATATGTGGGAATTCTGCTAAAGATATCCAAAACATGCTACAGATATCACAGCATAAATAACATGAAAAATAACTGCTAACTTTCAGAACTTTGAAGGAGAACTGGACTAACATAGTAACTGATACAAAATTCTAAACTCTGTAGTAAATATTGTGGGAGGAATGTACTTCTTTGTATACATGATGTTGAGGTCTTCTTTTACTTAAGTTTTATCATCTTCTCATGAACATTCTTTTGATGCTTGGGAACCAGCTTCGATAAATAGGACCTATTTTGATGGTCTGTCCCAGATGCTTAATGGATCCAATGTCAGTGTTCCAGAAAAACCTCTGCTCCAATTAAAAACTCTGAGGCAAGCATTTTCTCAAAGTTCCATTTATTAGAGTAGGTA
>JANHZT010005140.1:18814-34633 GCA_032468215.1 Stegonotus admiraltiensis
GGGGTAGAGATGTACAGCTGAGTATCATCAGCGTACTGATGGAACCCTACCCCGAAGCCACGGATGATCTCACCCAGTGGCTTCACATAAATGTTGAACAGAAGGGGTGAGAGGACAAACCCCTGTGGCAACCCACAAGTGAGGCGCCTTGGTGTCGACCTCTGCCCCCCTGCCAACACAGACTGCGATTGGTCAGAGAGATAGGAGAACCACTGTAAAAGTTGGTGCTGCTATGAAGGGTTTAAACATTGTTGGTGTTGAAAGATGTTTGTTGTGTTGTCCCTTACCTTTCAAGAAGAGGAGACAAAATAAAATGGATCCTCTAAAAGGCATGTCTATTTTGATGGTGAAAGGATGTCTACAGATTCTAATGGATCTCATCAGCACTGTGGATTAAAATGAGGGTAATTGGTCCTCTTTTAGTATTGAAGTTGCCAAAAGAGCAAAAGGGGAGGTTGAAATGGGTTAAGAAGATAAAAGGAATCAGCAGGAGAAACATAGCTAACAAGAGATAATGAAATTAGAAAGTCTAGAAAGTTCAAATTGAAAATTTAGATAAAAAGTTTAATAAAATAACAATGGTTCCAAATGAACCCAAAGATGATATTCAGATGCAAGTAACAGCAGTTAAATCAGATTTACAACTGGATGGAGTGGAATTTAATTTGCTGCTGGCAGACTTGAAGAAGAAAGAGACTGGTCTGAAAACTGAAGTTTGGCTGGAGAAAGTTGAAAGGGGCATGGATTCTAAAGACTCAAAGTTAACAGAACTGATGAATGATGAACTGAATATTTTTAAGAAGATTGATGGAGATTGGGGAATGGACTTATTATACCTATCTGGAAAACAAATCTTAAGAGATGTTGTGTTTCAACCTAGATGATATAAAAATATTGTGGAAATTGCCACAACAGAGATTTATGATTTTGGGAAATGGGATCCAATTGTTGGGAAAGAGCTCAGTTAAAATTTTAAGGAAAACCCTTATTAAGAATCAGTCAAGGATATTTGATCCTGGACGGACCAGAGACAACATTTATAGTGGCTTGTGGTAGATTAAAAGTCATTGGGGATGTTCTGTGAGTGAAATACAATAACAGACAGTTAACAGAGGTGGTGTGACTTACATAGCAGCGACATGATGCATCTCCACAGGACTCTCTGGGATTGTGCTGAAATTTGAACTGCAAGGAGGTTCGGATGGACCTAAATCACCTCAGAAGGGTGATGAAGTAAGAGAGCACACTCGGTTGATCTCAGGGAGTCCACAATTTCCCTGATTGATCCAGAGAGGATCTGGCAGGAAGAAAACGATGCCCATTGCATGCCTGACCAAAGCTGTGACAGCTGAATGATGAAGAAAGCGTGAAAGACTGAGTAATAATGTGAACGATCTTGGTGAGAGATTTTTAACTTCTAATTTCTATTGAGAAACGAGACCCCTGGAAATTAGCCTGGGTGAAAATGGGATCCAAAAAGGAGGAGGTGGAATTGTTTTCCCTCCACCTCCCAAGAAAAGCGGAGAGCAAGCCTGAGAGCCATTTTTAAAACTGGAAAGAAAGATGAGAACTTTTTAAAAGAGTGAAAGAACTTTGAAACTAGGAACTGGGTACCTTAAATATAAGGTTGACTAACTAGGAAGCTTTTGGGGACTATATAATTTGGACTTAGAGAATCTTTTTTGAAAAATGTGGACTGGATAATTCAATATAAAATAAAAAGGAAGAAAAGGGAGAGAAGTGGAGCAACAGTGACATCTATCGGCAGAAGGAAATGTTGAGAGGTGCAAGTGAGAAGGAAAGGAAACAACCTTGAGAGGTTGAATAAGATAAAGACTGGCTGTTAAAACAAATAACATCTGCACCAGTAAGCTGTTCATGTTAGATAGCTGAAACAGAGAGTAGAAGACTGAGACTTTTTAAAAACAGTGCAGCTCTTGGAACTTAAGCGGAAACTAAACAGATAAAGTGAAAAGAAAACAGCAAAATATTTTCCTTTTCTTTTACTTTCTGCTCTGTGAACTCTCCCTTTGAAGATACTAGATAGCTGATGGTAGAATTCTGGGGCTTGGTGGGCCTGTGTGGATTATAAATGTAATAAGAAAAGAACAGGAGCCTGGTGGCACAGCAGACTAAACTACTGTTAAAAGTAGCATTTAGCTTCCAGCTGCCTGTAATTACTGCAAGTTCAATTCTCACCAGGCTCAAGGTTGACTCAGCCTTCCATCCTTTCAAGGTAGGTAAAATGAGGGCCCGGTTTGTGGGGGCAATAAGTTGACTTTGTATAAAAAAGAACACCGCTTAGGGGGGCCAAAAAAGCTCTACTAGGTAGAGCTTAGCTCTACTTCATACAAAAGTATGAAGGCTATTGCTTAATGCATTGTAAGCCGCCGTGAGTCTCTGGAGAAGGGCAGCATATAAATCAAATTAATACATAAATAATAATAATAAATAAGGGAATACTTTTTGAAGAGTGAAGGGGCTAACAATCTAATAACTCTTAGATTACCATTTATATTTTTGGTTTCCTCTTGGATTATAATTAACAGTTTCACTTCTTTTTTGTGGATTATAATTATGCTTCTCTGGAATTACAATTAAAAAAATAAAATAAAAACAGTGGCCCTTTTTGGAGATCGACGATAAGGAAGAAGGAAAAAGGGATACTGTAATATTGAATGTTCTGACTCCTGAATAACTTTGTAAAAGGGGAAATTGGAAAAAGATAGTGAAGTTGGAGGTCAATATTGGGGCTGTTGGGTATCGTAGTTATTATTTTCAGTAATTGGTTCAAAATTATTAAAGCATTTCAAAATGAACAAAACTACATCTGCGCCATCCTCAGCACCAGCATCAGAAGCATCTAGTCCAGCAGGTCAAAGGTCATTGGACATTATGTTGCAGCAAGAGAAAACGAATGTGATGCAGGCAGAGATGAAAGTGTTGATTCAAGCCATGCATGAAAATATCGAGAAAAGAATAGGAAAAGTAGAGGACAGAATAGAGAATCTTCAACAAATAATGACTAGAAATGAACAACACATTCAGAAAGTAGAAGAGAAAGCTGAACAAACAGAAAAGAGTGGAAGAGGTTGATTACAGACTTATCCTGGCAGACAAAAGTCATGCGAAAACAATAATATCACTTGAGATGGATAAGGCTGATTATTACTTGCGGTTTCAGAATATTGAGGAAGAAAAGGGAGAAAACCTGGCGGAAATAATGGCAGAGCTGCTGGCAAGTGCTTTAGAGGTGACCAAAGAAAAGGTGTTTGCTGAGATGGACAAAATATTTAGAGTCTACACCAGATATGTAACAAGAAACAGACTCCCCAGAGAGGTACATGTGAGATTCACTAAACAATAAAAACAGAGATACTACAATGAGCAAGAGATGATCCTTTAAAATTCAAAGGGAAAGAAATAGTAGTCCTAAAACAGATCCCCAGAAGAGTAAGAGATATAAGTAAGGAATATCAATTTCTGACAAGACAGCTCGTTAAGAATGGAGTAAATTTTAGATGGCTGATACTGGAGGGAATACTGGTGACCTGGATGAAGCAAAGACATAGACTGGATTCCATAGAATAAGAAGAACAATTTTATGATCATTTTTTGGGATTACCAGAGGAAAAGAGAGTAGGAGAGGGAAAAGAGGATAGACAACAAGAGGAAACCAGAGGAGAGATAGATATACAATAAAAAGAAGATGAAAGAAAGGTAGAGGAAATAGCAAAGAGAGAAGGAGCAAAGGCAAAAGAATAGAGAGGGACAAGAGCAACTAGAACAACAAAACCCATCTATAAGTAACATCATGGAAAAAGAAATAAAATTACTGTCAATTAACATAAACGGACTGAATTCTTCTATAAAAGAAAAGGATTTTTAGTAAACTAGAAAAATTAAAGTTGGATATAATTTGCCTGCAAGAGGTTCATATTAAAAAACAACACAATAAACTATTGGAATATCCCAAAACTGGGAAACTATACACCTCTTTATCACAACATAAGAAGAGAGGAGTAGCCCTTTACATAAAAGAAACAAATGTTAAGCAATTTTTTACGGATGAAGGAGGGTTTTGATAGTGGAGAAAACAATGAATTACAAACAGATACTGTTGGTAGCAATTTATGCACCAAACAGCAATCAAGAGGACTTTTATGGTAAACTTCATAAGAAAATAATAGAATTGGACTATGAAAAAATATGCGTAGTAGCAGACTTTAATGCATTTGTAGATGCAGAACTGGATTATAAAACTAGGAAAGTAAATAAAAAAGCTAGAAAAACACTTCCAAATGCTTTCTTTAAAATGGCAGAAGAACTAGGTATCCAGGATATATGGCGAGAGATACATCCTAAGGAAAATCAATATTCATTCTATTAAAATAGGCATATGTCTTGGTCAAGAATAGATATGATATGGATGTCAACTGAACTAAAATCTAATGTACAAAAAATAAACCTAGAAACAAGTAATTGAGCAGACCACAATCCAATAAAAATTAAATGGAAAGGACAAAAAAGAAAATTAAGATGGACATTGAACCAATCAATATTAAAAGACAAAGAATTTATTCAGTTCATGGAAAAAGACCTAGGCTTTTTCTTTAAAGAGAATAGAAAAGGAGAGACATCATTACAAATCGCATGGGATACAGCTAAGGCAGGGGTGAAATCTCCCTGTTCGGACTGGATCACCTGATCTGGTAGCAATGGTGGTGGGGGGTTTTTGGAGAATTGGTAGCAAAAATCCCTGCCCCCCCCATGCCCAGCTGAGCCACCCAATCATCAGAGGCTTTTTTTTTACTTTTAAAAGCACTTTTTTCTACAACCTCTTCAGCTGAAGAGGTTGTAGAAAAAGATGCCTTTAAAAGCCTCTGACAATCCCAGCTGAGTTGCCTGATCGTCAGAGGCTTTTAAAATCATTTTTTTTCTGCAACTTCTTTAAGGTTGTAGAAAAAATGCTTTTAAAAGTAAAAAAAGAAAGTTGGCCATTCCCACCCAGTCACATTACCCCCCCCACCAAGCCACACCCACAGAACTGGTAGTAACAAATTTTACATTTCACCATAGCTATAACTTATATGGGAAAGAAAAACAAGAAGAAGAAACAAAACCAAAAGATATTAGAAGAAGAATATAAGAGACTAGAGATAGAAC
Organism: Stegonotus admiraltiensis; assembly: GCA_032468215.1. Lineage (NCBI taxonomy): Eukaryota > Metazoa > Chordata > Lepidosauria > Squamata > Colubridae > Stegonotus > Stegonotus admiraltiensis. The sequence continues at coordinate 23,981 of JANHZT010005140.1, forward strand.
GACAAAAGGAGCCACAAAAAAAAAAAGAATCTAAAAAACCAAATGGAATTAATAAAACATAAGTTGAATTTAATAGATAAAGAAGAAATAGCATAAAAAAAATAAAAATGCTAAACAAAATTTATTTGAAAACGCAAACAAACCTGGAAGATGGCTGGCATACAAATTGAAAATGGAGAAAGAAAAAAACTGATACACCAATTAATGGATGAGAACGGCAACTCAGCTGGGATCGCCAGAGGCTTTTAAAGGCATTTTTTTTCTACAACCTCTTCGGCCAAAGAGGTTGCAGAAAAAAAATGCTCTTAAAAGCCTCTGACGATCCCAGCTGAGCTGCGTGATCATCAGAGGCTTTTTAAAAAAAAACTTTTAAAAGCCGAAGACGTTGTAGAAAAAATGCTTTTAAAAGCAAAAAACAAGCACCTCTGATGAGGTGGGCGGGGTAAGTGAGCGGCGACCGGTCAGGGGACCGGTTCAGGGGCGTGGCCAGTCAATGTTATTACCGGTTTTCTGAACTACTACAAATTTTTACTACCGGTTCTTGTGAACCGGTGCGAACCAGGAGCAACCCACCACTGGGCGTCAGGGATAAGCAGTGGCGATGATCCCCATTGCCTGGAACTGGCTGAAAATGGGACGCCCGGAGGCCAAAAATAGATTGTGCAGAGGCGGCGATGGGCAGTGGCGATCCCCACAGCCTGGAAGAGCTGATAGGCGGTATTCCGGGAGGCAGATCCAACCACCAATCAGCTGCTCAGGCTAAATCAGGCTGTGCTGAAGCTGACCACACTGTTTGCTGCAAGGAAGCAAATTGCTGGGTGGGAGAGGCAGATATTTTTTTCTTGTTTTCCTCCCCAAAAGCTAGGTGCATCTTATAGTCCAGAGCGTTTTATAGTCCAGAAAATATGGTAATTCCTTCCTAGCACAATGCTTGGCTTAAAGTCTTCATAGCCCTCAGACTCAATCCAAAGGGTCAGGGCAGCCACAGGAAAGGTGTTTCCAAGGTCCAGTCAGATGGCAACAGATGGGAAGGGACTGCAGTGCACTCACCCTGTCTAATCAATAGGGTAGACAATACATTTAGGGAAATAGGGTTATTTCCCTAAATGTATTGTCTACCCTATAGATTAGACAGGGTGAGTGCACTGCAGTCTATGCCATTTAGGGTTTTAAAGGTGATACAGGAAAGAGGATAGTAGAACTAGCTAAGGATTATTATTTAGCAGCCTGAAGAGCAGAAGAATATCTGAGCTGAACAGAAGTCCTAGGGAGCAAGTATAATTCCAAGAGAAGAAACAAAGACTAAGAAAGGAGAACTTCTTAAAAAGGATGAGATAGAAAAAAGAAATCTCAAAAAGAGCAAAAGAAAGTGAAAAGGCTGCAGGAGACAAAAATGCGTATATTTGTGGTGAAGCAGGGCACTGGAATAATACCTGACCATAGCTCTCTGGGACACTTCCCAGCAGTGAGGTGTAATGGAACCCATAAAAGAAAATGGATAAGAGATAGACCCTTTGACAGTGGCAGTTGAAGCCACATCTAATCAAAATTCTTATGAAGTGGTCTAATGTTTGGAACACAATAGGAGACTCTTATTAGTCAAAGCCTAAATCCAAGACTTAGGCCTGAAGCAGAAAATTATTGTGGGCTTTGTGAAAAGATTTTCCTACAGAGTAATTACTGTAATTCAAGCTAGGCAGGAAGACAAGATAGCTGGAATTACAATCAGAATTGAAGTGAAAAGTTGAACATTTCTCTTTACCTTTCCAATGTTTTAAAATGGTCACTCTAAAATTTGCTATTGTCATCTAGCAGACTTTTTGGTATTAATATTGCATCCTTTTTGTCTATCCCTGTGATTCCTGCCTAGCTGTGCTCATATTAATATTAATTTAGTATAAACTTATGGAATACTTTATATTCTCAGAGTTTTCTGTAACTCATGGATTCTCATGATCTGCCAGATGATTTATCTGGGGAACAATTTGGTGCTGTTAAAATTTATTTTAAGATAATTAGACTTGTATTACGAGAGCAGGAACACTGCAAAAGTTGCTCCTACTTTGCCTAAACAACCCAAATTAAAATTTAACAGCAGCCATACTTTGGGAAAGCCTGTTATGGACTTGGCTAGGCAAAAAGGGGAGTAAAGTCCAGATAATTTTAATAATTCATATTCATTGCCTGCTCGGGGCTAATGACTTGTGCAAGGAAACTATGGACCAAAACTGATAGCACAATGATTGGTAGATTTTTTTTTTGCTTAGGTGACATTACATATGGAATATTATATATGATATGATATAAATATATAACACATAATATAATATCCTCTATTCCTAAGTATTCTCCTCTATCGATGCATAATCTAGATAGTTTTTTTATTTTAAAATAGCATACAATAATCAGTTCATGATTATGGTTCTTGTTCGTTTACCTAAATTTCATCTTCTGGTTGAAAGTCTTCTGCATTACATCATCTGTGTGTCAGATTTTTGTGAGTGACTCCTTGGATTTTTTGTTCCTTTGACAGAACTGCTTGATTGATGTCATAATTGGGCCTACATTTTGGTTGCTTTAGAAACTAACTATAATAAGGGTGTTGTAGATAAAATTAGGTTTCTAAATAATGTGGCTTTAAGTTTAGATTTTTTTCCAATTTATGAAAATTAACAATGCTGAGTTGCTATGGGGAAATAATATGTATTTGGATAATATTCACAGCTCATGGAAGGATTTTACTTTTTGAATTATTTCACTTTTGCAGTGGAACTAGAGTCAAGATTTCCTCTGGTATTTCCCCAAATATTACTAATGACCAGTTTACAGAAAACAATAGAATGTTCCTTTTTATACAGATAGAAGTATGTGAATTAGAGTAAGCATGCAGATGAGGTTTCTCAGTTTTAAAGTCTCATAGATCAAATATAGTAATGAACTAATATAAGGAGACATATTGATAAAAAATCCAGAAAACAATTTGATACAAAAATAGACTTAGATTTCAATATGCCGATTTTGGAAAACTTTTTTGAAAGTATTATGTTTTTTTCTAATTCTTTTGACTTTACTACTTCCTTAAGTAATTTTTCTAACTGTTTCACATTTTGATTCCAAATATTACCAATTATTGTTTGCTTTTCTTTTTGATAAATGCTAGGTGGTATATTATTGTATCTACTATTGCTCCAAAGGGATGAGGCCAGAGACACCATGGTGGTTAATATAACATTAGAAGGCTGCCAAAACTAGATTGGGATTATGAATTCAAGACATTTTATTCTTTCTTTCTTTCTTTCTTTCTTTCTTTCTTTCTTTCTTTCTTTCTTTCTTTCTTTCTTTCTTTCTTTCTTTCTTTTATATGCCGCCCTTCTCTGGAGACTCAGGGCAGCTTACCATGCGTTAAGCAAATTATCCCTTCAGTGGTCAATTTTGTTGGTCAGAGTTATCATCATCACCCTAGTCAAATATTTTTGTACTTTCTCCTTTATGAAAGTAGACCCTTAATCTGGAATTTTTAAAGATTGTTCTTCAAAGCCTTCATAGTACTCAGCTGGTATGCGTAGTGTTCTCAAGCTATATTTTACTGGCAGGAATTTTGCTGTCAAGTGGATTAGAATTCAAGTGGATTAGAATTCACCAGATCTGTTTGCCAAGATTGTCTTTCATGGATACATACATATAGCTTACCAAAATGTTAGGAAATATTTGCCATATTTCAGGGAATTTTTTTTTAGTGTTTACATCTATATCAGCTTGATTAATTATGTGCCATCAAGTTGTTGTTGATTTATAGTGATCACTTAGATTTTTTTCCATGATGATCTGTCTCTAACCTGGTCTTTTAGATCTTTTAATGGTGCACTCATCACCATTGATGTAGCTGTAACTATCCACTTAGCTTCTAGTGGACCTTTCATTCCACTTTTTCCAGTCTTACAGCTTTCCGTATCAAGTAATCTGATAAATTATACAAAGACCTAGTAAAAGGGAGACTAAATTCATAATAAACCAGGCAGTATGATTTCATATGCAAATTAATAGTATGCAAGTAATTTGAAAAGCTTCTTTCCAATCAGCTTTTGTGGCCATACAATTCTACTCTGATTTTTAACCATGATTGGTTGATTTTTTTTCTTGTACCATTGCTTTCATAATACAAACATGGATGGTTTTCAAAAGGAAAATGTGAATGTCTTCAATTATTTTGTAAAATAATACCCATCGCTGTATCTTTATATTTCTAGTACTAATCAATGTATTTCCTTATTGCTAATCTCTAAACACCTATTCCTTTTCCATAGAAAAGAAAAGTTTTGTCTATATCTTTTGGGTTTTTTTTTCTTTTTTTGACTGCTCTGTCCAAGCCCTTATTTTTTCTCCAAAATAAGTGGGGCTCTTGCATTTTTCTGTTTGTTTCTTTACTTTTTCTTGGGAATATTTTCTCCAGCCAAGGTTTCTTTTTCTTCCAGGCTCTTGCCTTATCTCAAGGCTAAGACTAACTTGGGCAGAGGGGAGGGTCAAGGGATGGAACATACAGTTTCCAAGTTGCTGCTATCTTTCCTGCTGCCTCTTTGATCAGCAGGACTTTGAGTTTGCTGCTGTTCTTTTGCTGCGCTCCCACTCTGTGTTCTGTTTCCCAGTGTTTTTCAGAGCCCAGAAATATTATCCAACAGCAGATCTCCTTTTCTCCTTTTCTCCTGGTGATGTAATAGTATGTGGGAATGATCTTGGGAAACCTGATGAAGAACTACTACAGTACATAGGGAATGGTCAGATAAGAGGGAGCATAGCTCACAGCTGCATGGTGGATAAGCAAGAGGCTCAAGACAGACCATGCCTAAGTTATCAGGTTTTAAAGGTGACAGCAGGAGAATCATACTTTCAGACTTGCAAGACTATGTTAATGTAGCTTTACAATAAAGTAGAATTAGCTTATATGACTGTGTTTCCTCTTTGGTCTACCTGGCAAGGCCAACAGGTGTCCTGCCGGTCCATGTGCTTCTCACAGTTTTTCTAGCTGTATAGCTTCAAAGTGCTTTTCTTTTCCCCTCTACCTAAAATTTGAAAATGCTACGGTTTCAACAGCTATGTGATCCTAATACTGAAAAGGGAGGAGAAGAAAGGAAGAAGGGTTACAAATTGTATAACAGAATGTGTGGATGACCTTCGGGAATGAGGAGATGAGATGCTGCCTAGAAAACAATCAGAAAAGGAAGGGAGGAGCCCCCAATGGATTAATGGTCAGAGGAAGAAACTTGGGAAGACTCTGCTGTAATTTTGCAGGCAGCTGAAAGTGGGGAGAGCAAGTTTGTACATTAAGACTTGATTCCTAATGTATAGTAGATTCCATTAGTGTAGTCTTGGGATAAAGTAGAATTTGCTTGTCTAGTTGTGTTTCTTTTCTGGCTTGCCTGGGCAAACTAATGTTTGCCAGTCATGTTGTCCTTAAATATATCTCCCTGGATTGACTGGATTGAAAATCAAACTGGTTTCTTGAGGCTCTGAATTACCAATCCCAAGTGTTGGAGATGCCTCCCCATGTTATACTATAGATGATCATATTAAGATTTGGGGTACTCTATTCATTTTAACCAAGTAAGGTTTTGTAAGTAATATGTTGGAATGTGGTAGCTGCTCCACATTCATCATGAATGGCATCATCATGAACCAAAAGAGGGATGACAAAAGCCGCTCTTTTCTTTTGAGTTGGCTTCTACTGGAATCTGCCCATATTTATATCCAAGAACAAATTTTTAGCCCTCACTAAAGTCATCTTATATGTCATTCACTGAGGCCATTGGCACAACCAGTCACTGTTGGATGCATCTGTTATGTCCATTTAGAGCATTTTATTGAGCTCCTCTTTTAACACCTTTTCTTTGGGGGTTCTGTAATGTTGCTATTGTAGAGAGCTTTCCTTGTATCCATATGATATTCTAATACACTGCTTAAATCTATTTAATTGGTAAATATTTTTGAAATGCATCCATAATCTTTAATAATTTCTTCTGCTGTGATTTGAACATTTGAGATTCAGAAGCTCTTCTAATGAGGACTGGTTCATTCCATATTTGGTCCAATACTTTTTCCCCCTTCTCTCTTCTCCCTTCTGTCATGGACTAAGCTGCTGATGAAGCATTCCCACAGTGGAATGTCAGCCTTAGGAAACACCAAGCCAAGAATAACCTGAGGCTGATCCAGAGGTGGGATTCAGGCAGTTCGGACCAGTTTGGGCAAACTGGTTGTTAACATTCTGCCCAGTTTGGTGAACCAGCTAATCCCACCACTGGCTGGCCCAACCCTGGCATGTTTTTAGGGCCGTTTTCAGCCATTTTTTGGGCTGTTTTTTGGCCATTTTTGGACTGTTTTTCAGGCCGTTTTGGATGTTCAGTAGTAGTAAATAAATAGAGAGGGAAATTGAGTCAAAGGCCTCAACATGGTAGATTTTCTCTATATTTTTACTATTACTGAACATCCAAAATGGCAGAAAAACAGCCTGGAAAATGGTTGGAAAAATGGCTGGAAAAACAGCTGAAAATGGCCCGAAAAATGGCCCGAAAAATGAAGATTTCAAATTCATTTATTTTATTTATTTATTAAATTTTTACACAGCCCTTCTCCCGAAGGACTCAGGGCAGTGCACAGCCAAAACTAAAAACGTACATACATACATACATACATACATACATACATACATACATACATAATTTAAAAACAATTTAAAACCCATTAATAATTTGGCCCAAAACGTTAAGAAACAGAAACAACCCCCTTAAAATTCATATTTAGGCTAGCCCTGCTAGTCGGAATAGCAGCATCTTTAGGGCCTGACGAAAGGAGCGAAGGTCAGGGATCCTCCGTATCTCAGGGGGTAGGTCATTCCAGAGGGCAGGTGCCCCCACAGAGAAGGCTGTCCCCCTGGGGGTCTCCAGTCGACATTTCAATTACCTCTCTTGGAGCTGTACAACAATCTCGATTTGAAAGGGGAAGAGGAATTCGTAGCTTGTGTGGGCACATACTTCAGACCTCCCAATACCTCACATCCATTGTGCTTTTTCCTGCGCTGCTGCACAAATCTTTTAAACATTTTCTGGCAAACACAAAGTGAGCCTTCACCCCAAAGCATATTGCCCCTTCTGAATTTGGATTATTACACAACCATATGAAATAGTATAAAATCATACTACTAAGCACAGTACCACCTGGACTATAGCAAAACTTTGTGAAAAAAAATGATATAAATTCCCATACCCCATATATCGATTATGTTGAACAAATGTAATGTCTTTGGGTTGATTTAAAGCCAAAATATGAAAATAAGGAAAACAAGAAAACCTCATCAAAAACTTGAATTGCCATAATGTTGTCTTCCAAAAGTCCCTTGCTTCCTTCTTTGCTCCAATTACAATTTCTCTACTAATAAACTTTACGTCCAGTTTTAGAACCAATTCTGAGAAAATAAGCTTGAAAAAGGGTCAAAAATCCTTCCACCTACTTGGACCTTTTCCTCATATCAGTACATCAGAAATGGGGTGGTGTAGGGAAGGAATCTTAAGTATCAGTGTAAAAGTCTCTTTTTTCCTGTATCTATTTTATGATTGGGAGAACTTTGTGTCTATTTTTAGGGCCAGAATGATCACAGCTGAATGCCAGAGCATAGATATTGCATATTCAGGCAAAGCAGAGCTGGTCCATGAAGGTGGGGAGATTACTGATCCTTAGATGCCTTTCTATATTTTTCTATTAGAGTCTTCCTTCATAGATATGCTGCTCAGGATAATCTGTAATTTTTTTTTAAAGGAGACCAAAGCACAGATCCCCCAAAAGGATCTTAATTTGCCCATTTTGACAGGGTTTTTCAAATTTGCAATCCTAAAATGTGTGGACTTCCAGAATTAGACAGCATTCGGGAAGTTGAAGTCTACATAACTTAAAAGTTGCCAAATTTGAAAAACTGATTTATCAGAACATCTAGTTCAGGGATATCCAACCTTGGCAACTTCAAGACGTGTGGGCTTCAAAATGGGCTGAAAAACAGGTGGGGGCAAGGCCAGCCAGTGGTGGGGTTAGCCCGAACTTGTCCAAATGGGCTGAATCCCACCTCTGCTTTTGAGGCAAGTGGCTGGGAGGCGGGGCTGGGTGTGATGAGTAACATTGAGTTGGCCACACCCACCCAGTCACATGACCACCTGGCCGTGCCTACCCATCCAGTCATTGGAGCAGAGAACTGGTTGTTAAATTATTTGAATCCCACCACTGGGCTGATCAAACACCATCCAAACTAGAGTAGCTAGATGATGAGACAGGGCCTCCAAGCCCTTGAACCTGACAAGCAGAATGGAGGGCAGAGCAAAAATACATAATGAAGCTTCTTGCCAAGCAAGGAAATAACTATCCTGATAGCATATCATTCTTGTGAACCTTGCTCATGTATAAATCCTGAAACTCTGACCTGTGGACTGTCTGACAAATCTGGCTTGGCTGTCTGAACTTAACACTGGATTTTGACTCTTCTGTGCATTCCTGTTGAAAACAAAATTGCTCAGCAAAGCTCCCCCCACCCAGACTCTGTTTTGATTTACATTCCTTTCCTTGTCTGCCATTATCTACTCAGCATTGAGTAAATTGCTATCCTTATCTAGCAAGTGTGTGTGTGTGTGTGTGTGTGTGTGTGTGTGTGTGAATTGAAACCTGAAACAGGATAGCCCAATTGGGCTTATTTTCAGGGGATGTCTTATTTTGGGGGAAACAGGGTATATCTGTCCTTTTTTCATTTTTCTGTTGTCCTGTTTCTGTTGTTTTACGCAATTAATAAAAAATACAAACATAGATGAAAAGAATATCAGCAATCATCTGGTTTATATTCTCTGCTTATAGTGATTATTTTATTTACCCAGCAATATAAACTAAAGGTATTAAAACAGGCATCCCCAACCTGTGGACCATGGCCCACTACCAAGCCCTGGCCTATTTGAACCAGGCTGTTTGAGTGGTGGGCCAGTGCGTGCACAAAACCATCCCTTCTTCTTCCCTGCTGTTCCCCGCCCCCCCGGAAGGGTTGGGAAACACTGGATTAGAACAATTCATCAAGGATTCCTTGTCATAACCTGGGAAGAATAGAACAGGCAGTATGATAAATGGGTAATATCAAAACAATTAAAGTGGGAACAAGAACTTTTGTGGCTACCTAGCACATAATATAAATTACAGATTCAGTGGCAAGATCCCTATATAATTTGGAAAACAATGAACAACAAAGAATCAGACTGAAGGAGGAAAAAGAAAAATATACCATGCAAATTTATTATAAAACTGGCATGTTTTAAGAAGTCTAATAGAATAAAATAAAGTCTTAGTCTCAAAGAAAGCAAAAACATAGAATAACAATAACTCAGAAAAGCTAATCATAATTTTATAAATAAATCACATAGTGATTTATTCAGCGAATCTCTTTTCCCAGCTTGTCTAAAAATGGAATATGTAGAGAAATTTAAAAGCAATTACTTTTATATTTTACTGTTATAGTGATGGTTTCATTGGGTTTCTTTTTTAGGCAGTTTATCAAATGGACAAAATTAATGTATCTTTTGGATTAGGACTTACTTCTGGGCTATCATTACTTACTTAGTCCTCTAAATTTAATGAAATAAAAAAATCTGTTTTGTACTTCTAGCAACCGCCTTACTATTGATTAAAAGCAACCATCTAAACTCTTGATGGACTTGTGGAAGAGCAGGAAGTGCTGGAGGGTGGAGTTAAATGCACCATAAGTTTAGAATCCTTGTGTTGCCACAAGAGATCCAAGTCCAGGCTCCCTTGAATTCTGTTGAACATTAGTTGACCAAATTCTTGGGTATAGGTTGGAGCAATAAATCTTTCTGAACTACAACTTAGCTATGATCCTGATCCTTTGTGCTTGACAGAACTGTAGCTTCTTTTGCACAATGTAATTAGCCTGAGAGTCACATGGGACTGCTGTTCCATTGCCTATGTTAGAGTCAAAGGCTGTTCCGATTTCTTTTTTGAATGGGAGAAGGATGCAGAAAATTGTATTAAAATGTTTTCCAGTGATTGGGCAATTTTTTCCCCTCCTTTTTTGGAGTATTTTTTGCTATTGTAAAGCATCTAATGGGTTCAGTCATTTCTAGGATGTGGTTAATCAGGCCTATGTGATAGTATGGGTCAGAAATTAAGAAAGCATTATTTTTCTTGTATCACAATTAAAAAAGATAAAATGTTGATAAAGGAATAAAAGAATATGAAATATTTTAATTTAGAACAAGGAATATATTTAAAACAAGATGTTCATGTAATAAAACTCAACCAAAAGACTTTTTACACAAAAATTTATCATTCCTTTTCAGTTCTTGTAGCAGTAAACAGATTGTCTTCAGGGGACCCTCCTTTCCTTGAGAATAAATTTGCTCATTTTTCTAGAGATTATTGTATCTGTGCTTGTCTTCCTGAAAGTCTGATAAGGTCTTAGAACAGTGATGGCTAACCTTTTTGCCATCACGTGCCAAAAGCGGGGGGGGGGAGCGGGGAGGACACACGCATGTGTGCCCACATCCATAATTCTATGCACCCCGCCCCCCCTCATGCTCCCCCTGCTTTTGGCATGTGATGGCATGGTGGGCCCAGTAGGCCTAT
>JANHZT010005140.1:49019-63810 GCA_032468215.1 Stegonotus admiraltiensis
CAGCCAGCGCTGCTGGCTGGGGGATTCTGGGAGTCGAAGTCCACCCATCTTCAAGCTACCAAGGCTGAGAAACACTGCCATAGGTGTATACTACCCAACCAAGAAGAAATAGATTGCCTTCTTGCTAACCAAACTAACAAATATATGTAGGAAACACACTACAATAGTAATGGGGGACTTCAATTACCCTGACATCAGTTGGAAGACTAATTCTGCACAGTGAGAAATCAAATAGATTCCTGACCAACCTAGATGACAACTTCGTTGTCCAAAGGGTAGAGGAGGGAACTGGAGTGTCAACCATACTGGACTTTAATGGAAAGAGGAACACATAACGAAGGCAGAAAATTAGCAGATAGCCAGAATCTGCAAAGGCGAAGTCAGGAAAGCAAAGACTCAGAATGAATAAAGACTTGCAACAAAAGTCAAAGATAATAAAAAAAGTTTCTTCCAACATATAAATAACAAGAAAAAAAATCAAGGAAACAGTCAGTCCACTAAAGAGAGAAAACAGCAAGGAAGTAATAGACAGCAGAGAGAAAGCAGAGCTGCTTAACTCATTCTTTGCATCAGTCTTCACGCAAAAAGAAACTATAGCCCAATCTGCCAAAAACATAACTGTAAGAGACAGACTAGAAATTAAAGTTAAAATAAAGAAAAAAAAATTGATAAGAGAACACCTGTCTGATCTTGATGAATACAAATCACCAGGACCTGACGGAAAAATTCTTGAGCATCGGGGAATTACCAGAGGATTGGAAATGAGCTGAGGTAGTTCCCATCTTCAAAAAAGGGAAGAAAAAAAAACAGACCCAGGAAACTACAAACCAATCAGCCTAACATCAATACCCAGGAAGATACTGGAAACGATAATTAAAAAAAACAAACAAACAGATTTGCCAACATCTAGAAACAAGTAAAGTAATAACTAGAAGTCAGCATGGGTTTGTTAAAAACAGATCATGCCAAACCAGTCTTATTTCATTCAATATAATGACTAAATTAGTAGACCAGCGGAATACTGTAGACATAATATATTTAAACTTCAGGAAGGCATTTGACAAAGTAGACCACAACCTACTTCTTGGTAAGCTAGAAAAAAGTGGGATAGATAGCATCACCACCAGATGGATTTGTGACTGACTGACAGACCATACTCAACGAGTAGTCCTTAATGGGTCTAAGTCTACATGGAGGGAAGTAAGCAGTGGGGTTCCACAAGGTTCTGTCTTAGGCCCAGTACTCTTCAATATCTTCATAAACGACTTAGATGAGGGAATAGAAGGGAAATTTACCAAATTTGCAGATGATACTAAGTTGGCAGAAATAGCCAACACCCTAGATGATAGGCTCAAGATCCAGATGGATCTTGACAGACTTGAGCACTGGGCCCTATCTAACAAAATGAGATTCAATGTAGAGAAAAGTAAAGTCTTACACTTAGGCAAGAAAAACCAAAAGTACACATATAGACTGGGTGATACCAGGCTTAATAGCAGTAATTGGGAGAGGGATCTTGGAGTCTTAGTGGACAACCAATTAAATATGAGCCAACAGTCTACAGTGGCAGCCAAAAAAAGCCAGTGCAATCCTAAATTGAATTCTATTTTTATATTTTTAATTAATAAAATTGCAAAAAATAAATCCCATTTTTCTTATTTCTCCATATTTAGTAATTTGTGCTGTTTAAAAAAATAGGAAGGCGGCCTGGGAAGATATAAATGGAAAAATCAGAGTCAGTTGGGCATTGGTTATGGGTTGAAAAAATGGTTGAGGAATCCCAGAAAAGGAGCATTGGGCAGAATGAATGGAAAGAGCAGCTGTCAGGCCATAAAGCTGAGAATGAGAAATTAATGTGTGTACAGCTATAATAGGTAGTGGTAGGATGTGATTCTTATTGAGATAGGAGGGGATTTTGGGCTGCATGTGCTGCCACTGATCTAGAATACTCATATATCTCACTGTACTTCAACAATAACAACATCAACAAAACCTTTCAGGGCTGTACATATCTTTAATAAAATTATCAACATAAATATATCTCAAAAGATAAAAGTGATTTATTGAAATATAATCTTCTCAAATATCACTGTTGCTTCTGAACTTTCACTGAAGTAAGTTTGGTCCTTAATATTTACAACATGTTGGGATTTTTACTTAATTTTTGGCAAACATATATCTGAATAAAAAGTAATACATCCATTATCAAATCCATTAATGTAAAGTTTTGATAGCATCATAGAAAGCCTTCAATCCTTTGTTCTAAATTTTATATTATCATTTTAGGCCACAGAAAGTGAAGCTGGTGACATGGACCTGAGTGGATTACCAGAAACAGCAGTAGATTCGGAAGATGATGATGATGAAGAAGATATTGAGAGGGCTTCTGATCCTTTGATGAGCAGAGATATTGTTAGAGACTGTCTAGAAAAAGATCCAATAGACAGGACAGATGATGATATTGGTAAGCTACCATTGACACCAAAGAGAAGGAAAGGAGGATTTAAAAACATAAGAACTTTTGATGAGATATTTTCTGTTTCAGAATTTAACTGAAGGAAATTATTTCCACGAATCAAAATAGAATTAACAAAACAAAATTCTAAATGTCTGAGATAAACATGCTGTGTATATGCATGCAGTGATAAAACCTGTTGGCTCTCCGACCCCATTCTCTCCATTTCTATCACTATCTTTACTGAAAGTATTTAAGGATTAATATTTTTTGCTTCAAAACTTTTCAATGGTAGCAGTAGAGCTTGAAATACACTAGAACTTTAATCTAAGCATTTAACTTTAGTATCTCTGTGTGTGCCTACACACGCACACGCACATGCACACACATGCATACATATATAAAATCAAAAACCACAATAAAACTAATGCACACTAATATAAAGTAAGAAAAAGAAAAGAAGAAATCAATGAGAAAGCTTAATGTGCAAGAAACATAAAAGTAAAAAAATAGAAAAGAAAGAAAAAAGATACCTAGAAGTGGCTTCTAATCTTCTTCACAACAGTTATAAGTACATTTATAAATGTGTTTCTTTCTCTATGGTTTAACATGATGGTCTTCTTTCTATAATGCATTGTGTTTAATCTTCAAAACCATAAACCATAAGTTCATTTTTTCTTTTTTATGGAAAAAAAAGTCATAAGAGGTTTCCAGTGAGCAATAAAATTCTTTTCTCTCATAAAGAAGTCAATTTAGTTATCTTGGCAAGTTCTACCTTCACCAATCATTCCTCCATTGTGAGTAATACTCAAACTTTCTATCTTTATGCATACAACAATCTAGCTGCAGTTATGATATTTAAAAACAAAGTTTCATGATATTTTTTCTCATCAATTTCAAAAGAAAAAGCCTATGGTCTTAATTGTATATTAATCTTTAAAATAATCTGAATCAGCATATATATTTGAATCGAAAATTTTATAGCTTTTTTACATATCTACCAAACATGGTAAAATATTCTTATTGTTCACATTTCTAACTTTGGGGTGACTTTGTACATTCTAGATAATTTCTCTGGTGACATACAGTATACCAACAGTACATCAGTGTAAATTTCAATCTTTTCAACCATATATTTTTCCATTGTCACACCTGTATATTTGCCCCACCTGTATTATTGTCCCACCCAAATTTTAACCATACTTTAGCATACATTATTTCACCTGTTCTTCTCTTCAAATTTCAATAAAAATGGTACATTTTAGCAATTACATGTTTACCATTTGTACATAATTCTGTTTCACACTCAGTCTTACAACGTTCAAAATCATAAATCCTTTTATCTACTTTAAATATTTCTACTCTGTTTTCCCCAAAATAAGACCCTGTTTTATATTTTTTGAACCCTGAAATAAGCCCTTGGCCTTATTGCCATGCACTCAAAAGCCCAATTGGGCTTACTATCAGGGAATGTCTTATTTTGAGGGAAACAGGGTAATAACTGCAAGTAAAAAAAATCTGACAACTATGTCAACCTGCCACCAATTCTCTTGATTTTATTTTACTTTCCTATTGACAAAATTCTAATATTTCTTTGAGAACTTAGCCATTTGTGTTTGCTTGTTAACTTGCCTATAAAATGCTTCTTATTCTGAAAGCCATAAGGGTGTTTTCAGGCACACCTGGATTTGTATCTATTCCATATCCTCAGTATGGCACCTCTAACAAAATGATTTTTAAAATGCACATTAACATTGCCTTTGTCGTACCACAAACATCTGTGCCACTTAAATCTCAGATTGTGACCTTATAACTGCAAGCCCTTATATTTCTAAGCAGCACTCACTTTCTGTTTCAAACCAAACAGCAAGCTACAAAATAAACCCAAGCCTCCTCTTTCCTTTGCAATTTGTAACATCTTATATTTAACTCATTTTGTTTGACCAAATTTTAATATATTTTTCCTGTCACTTTTTAAATGGTACATCAATTGTCAAGACAGGTCGTGTCTAAAACAAAATCATTAGTCTAAGCAAGACATTTATTTTTAATCACAGAAATGTTCCTCAGCAATGACAGTTGTAGTTTCTCCCATCTAAAAATGTTTTTAGCTTCATTTCATGTCTTAACATAGTTATTTTGAAATAATATCGTTTATATTTGCCATAGAGATAACCAGATCTGCTATATTCTTTTCAATCTTAAAACCTATTTTATTTGCCCGTTCTGCTTGATCTGTTTTTTTAATATCTACTTCTATTTGGTAATCTTGAAACTTGCTAATGCATCAAATTCTTTTAATTTCCCCATTAATGTTTCAATTCCCTTTAACAGATCTTCCCAAATCAACATCAAGTCAATCTTTAATTTACAAGTTTATTTTGTAATCTTTGCTTCCACAATCCTGTCATCTTGCCTTATGCCTTTGTCCAGTATTTCAAAAACCAAATAAACAAGACATGAGATGATGGGCTGTCTTGTTTCTTTTGTATTTCACATGTTTTGTTAGATCTCCATTAATAACTATTTGTGCTTTCTGTGAAGTGTAAATCAGTCTTATCTATTTTTAAAGTACTCTCCAAAATTCATATTTCAAAATCTTGCATAGGAAAGCCCAGTTCAAACTATCAAAGGTTTTTTTTCTGAATCTTAAGAAAATCAGTGCAGTTTGTTTTTCATTATGATGATTCAAATATTCCAGAATATTTTAAGGTTGTGCTTTAACTGGTTTTCTATAAACACCCACATTCATCCGTATGAACAAATTCTTGCAAAATTATTTTCATTTGCCAGCTAAAGTTCTTGTGAATAACTTGTAGACATTATTCAATAAGATACTGGCCTAGGATTTCTTGTTAAAATTAACATTTGTCCCTGTTTAGGTGTTTCGGCTTCTTTCTGAATTTCTGCATCTTTCTTCCATATAAGATAGAGTTCGTCATGTTTTATAAAGGTTGTAAAAGTTCATCCTCAAAACAATTATAATAAGAACCTGATAATTCATCTAGTCCAGGCATTGCTCCTGATTTAATATTTTTTATAGCTTCAGAATCTTCCCTTATTATTATAGGTCCATTCATAATCTCTCTGCTCCTCTGTAATCCTTCATAAATTTTCTTTTAATTTTATCTATATTTTTTCTCAGAGAGATGTCATTTCCTTTATACAAGTTGGAATAATATTGATGAAATACTTTTTGTGTGGTTGTATCCATTAATACAATTTCTGTCTCTTGTAGTTTCAATTCATTTTATCTTCCTTTTTTTTTGGTTATTTATATGCCAACCATTCCCTTGGTTTGTTTACAAACTCAATTTATTTTTTTGCTTTATATATTTTATTTTATTACTTATATTGTTAAGCTACAGTTTTCATTAACCTGGGCAATCAGGCAACATTGTTGAAGGTATTGAGGAAGCTGATAAGGAATCTGATAGCCCTAAATTAATAACACAACTGGTCATGAATTGCCTAGGAATTTTTGTTATTAAAATAAAATATATTTTAATAACATAAGAAATATCTAGGGGAAGATATTTGTCCATGTCTGTTCTATGAACCAGAATTATCAGAAGATTGTTGTCAGCCTCTGATGCTTGCTTGCTATTAGCTGCCATAGTAATGATGGGGGGGAGGTATAGGTATTTGGGTGGGGAAGTGAGCTGGTAGAGATGTCTCATGATGTGACCAAAAAGGGAGTGATGCTCTCATAATCTACTGCGCAGCTGAATGGACTTGTTTATAGCCAGTTAAGGTCAACCATCCCGGCATACCAGATGGATGGGACCACCTGAAGATGCACCCCACATGACACTGTGTGGGCTGGGGATTGGGCATTCAGCCAGGGTTCAGCCAAGGAGGGATTTGGGAATACTTTCAATATGTAATTTTCGTGCCTTTAGCCTCAGATCTTGCTTTTCTTTCATTGCTATCAGTTCATACTCAGTAAAAGTACCTTTCTCTACAAACATGGAGTTGGGGTTTTTCTTTCTTGAGTTTTGAACGGAGGCATGCCTGACAATTGTAATGGTAAAGGTAAAGGTTCCACTCACACATATGTGCTAGTCGTTCCTGATCTCTATTACCTATTTTTTATTATATTATTATTTTATTATTTATAATAAAATTTATTTATTTATTATACTATATTATTACCTATCATTCAGGGGTGAAATGCTCCCGGTTTGGACTGGATCGCCCGATTTGGTAGCGATGGCGGCAGGTGGTTCGGAGAACCGGTAGCAAAACTCCCCACGTGCCCCCCCCCATGCTCAGCTGAGTCCCATGATCATCAGAGGCTTTTTTAAAAAAAACTTTTAAAAGCATTTTTCTACAACCTCTTCCGACAAAAAAATGCTTTTAAAAGTAAAAAAAAAAGCCTCTGATGATCGCATGACTCAGCTGGGATCCTCAGAGGCTTTTCAAAGCATTTTTTCTGCAACCTCTTGGCTGAAGAGGTGGTAAAAAAAATGCTTTGAAAAGTCTCTGACGATCCCGGCTGAGTTGCCTGATTGCCAGAGGCTTTTCAAAGCATTAGAAAAAATGCTTTGAAAAGTTTTTTTTTTAAAAAAAGCCCACCCAGTCACATTACCTCCCACCAAGCCACGCCCACAGAACCGGTAGTAACACATTTTACATTTCACCCCTGCTATCATTGTAATGATAGGTAATAATAAAAACATAAGCGTAGTCAAATAACATTAATGAGTCTTCTAAAACATTAAATGCTTTTGGGGTGTGTGTGGAAACATATTTGCTTGCTTGCTTGCTATAAACCACTTTCAGCATTCTAAGATCGTGTAAGGTTATGATCAGCAAGATCATAATCTTACATATGGCAGAATATACATTTTTTTCAGCAAGTATAATATTCTATTAAGATAAAGCTGATCTGAATTGAACTAATAATATCTGTCAGTAAGTGGGCCCTGTCAATCTAATATATGCCCAATATGCTAGAAAGGTGTATACACCTAGAAACATGCCAGGTATTTGAGTCATGAAATTTGTTTTTTTTCTGAACATGATTCATATTTTTTTTAAAAAAGTTGTGAAATGGCTTATTTTTATTTTTTTAATATTAATTTAAACAGTTTGTGGCAATTGTAAACTATGACATGGAATATATAATACAATAGATGGAATACTATTAATTCTCTTTAGTAAGATTATGTTGCATATACATATATAACCGCTATATTTTTTTTCTAGAACAACTTTTGGAATTCATGCATCAGTTACCAGCTTTTGCTAACATGACGATGTCAGTAAGAAGAGAACTCTGTGCTGTGATGGTATTTGCAGTTGTAGAAAGAGCAGGAACCATTGTTCTAAATGATGGAGAAGAAGTAAGTAGTATTTGTAGCTTCTTCTCAAAGTAACTTTACTTTTATTTCATATAATAAAGACATTATTAATAAAAATCATAGATAAATTGCTGGATATAAAATACATGCATTGGGTTACAGTAGTGACATTAAAATGATCGATACACAGTTTTTGTATGTATTATGAAACTGAATTTCTTTATTCAAATATAAATACATCTCTGAGTAGGTACCACAGGTAATTTGAAAGGTATGTGATTAAAATACTGGGATTCTCTATCCACTTCTTTCTTTGTGTAGATTATACCAGAAGTAAATCGAACTGTAGGTAAGCAATGTGGTTGTAAAGCACAACTGCATCACTTAGCGACAGCAATTCCTACAGTTCTGGATCCCATTGTTAACTGAATACCATCATCATTAGATGACAACTTTCTGCTGGCTTCCCACAGCCAAAGTCAGCAGGGAAGCCAGCTGAAAGCTGCAAGTCATAGGCTGCCAGGCAGGCTAAAGGAAGGAGTAAGGGGGAGTCTGGGGGTGAGTCAGGTAGGGGGTATAACAGTGCAGGGGAGGGTGTGGGGATGCACGAGCGATGTGGAATAGGTTGAAGTGGATGCAAGAGTATGTGCAAGTGATATAACATGAGTCAGGGACAGTGCATAAAATTTGAGGGGGTGCATGAGATGCTTGAGTCAGGGTATGAAGAGGAGACACAGGTCAGGGAAAATGCAGCACAGGTCAGGGAAAGTGCATGAGGATGCAAGGGAGTACATGAGAGGTGAGTCATGGGTCAGGCAGGTGCTACAGGGGTGTGAATGGCTACTATATTGCAAGTGTAGAAGGGACTAAGGTAGGGTACAGGGTGTGGGGGAGACTGAGCCCAGTTACTTGGGACATTCCTTGCCCATTGATTTCTGGGGAAGCTAACGGAGAAAGTTGCAAATGGCAATTATGTCATCATGGAGTGCTGCAGTCGTTTGTAAATGTGTATCAATTGCCAAGCATCCAGGTTCAGATCACAGGATGCTGGGATAGCCAGAAGTCTGAGGACTGGTTATAATTATAATTCATTGCTGCCATAATGTCGAACGTATGAATGTCCATATATTGGGGACTAACTGTTACTCTATTTTTCCAGGAAATAGCTCAGAAATGAGACCAGAATATCAAGTTGGATATCTTTATTTTTTGTCAACTGAACATATAAATTGTTAGGTATTTAATTGGACTTAAAGCACACCCATCTTCACTTAAAAATTTGCATCCTATCTGATTCAGTGTATGGTCACATTTTTGTTTCTTCCCTATTTGCAAGCATTTATTAGAAGAAAACTGAAATGTAGTTTTATCTTGAAATAATGTGCTTTGTTTTTAGCTTGATTCCTGGTCTGTTATTTTGAATGGTTCTGTAGAAGTAACATATCCAGATGGAAGAACAGAAATATTATGCATGGGAAACAGTTTTGGTGTTTCTCCTACTATGGACAAAGAATATATGAAAGGAATCATGAGAACCAAAGTGGATGACTGCCAGGTAGAATTTGAAATCTGAGTAAACCATTAGAAGAGTTTACAAATTGATTTTATATATTATAAAATTATATATAAAATTATATATGCTATATTTGCATTGAAATTTGTTTATTCAAGAAAAGGGGGGCGGAATGGTGATATGAGATTGTTGTGATATTATTTATTCAAATTGAATTAATTATTGATGCACTTTCATAAACAAGAAGCCTAGTACAGTTCTAGTTTATACAAATACTTGAGATAGCAGTCATTAGTGTTGCACATTCATCTTCTAAAAAAGATGACCTAATTTGCTATTCTGAAATCAAACAGAAATTCTAGAAATATATTGGTTTTGACTACAGAGTATTAAAAATAACATAAATACATAGAAAAACATTAACTCTACTAAGATTATAAGTGTAGTTATTGTGGAATAAGCACATTGAAATTAATTTTGATTTAGTTTAATCTGATTTAGTTTAATCTTAATTTTGAATGGAGATCCAAAGGTTTGTGATGAATGCTATTTATCTTTATTTTTCCATTATGCCTGAATTCTTACTTCGTAATTTATATTAGGGTATTAAGTATAGCACTGTGGCTTTAAAGTTTTAAATATTTTTGATATTTGGATAAAATTCAAAATAATTAATGCACTGTTGCAAACCTCTGTTCCCAGTTTGTATGTATAGCCCAACAAGATTACTGTCGCATACTGAACCAAGTAGAAAAGAACATGCAAAAGGTAGAAGAGGAAGGAGAGATTGTTATGGTAAAAGAGCATAGGGAACTGGATCGTACTGGAACAAGAAAAGGTCACATTGTTATTAAGGTATTTTTTTTTTACATCACCATGTATGTAATGGAATAAAATGAATACTGTTTAGGGAGCATTTGTGTGTTAATGTTATAATATACAAATACTGCCTTATTTTCAATGGTTTAAGCATTTGTAATTTTTAAGAGAAAACTGAATTCTTAGATATATGCAAATATACACGCAGTTTTCCTTTTCTGGTTAAGTACTGTTATGCAGAATCCAAAAAGGAAGTAAGAAATAGTAGATGTCAATCTCCAAAAAGCAAGAAAGACGCCTTGTGACTCTACCACACAGATTTCTTTATTGTTCTTCACCCATAAACAGAATGTTGCTAAACTAAAGCATGCCAACTCCCCCATAAAGCATACACTCTGAGAACTATTAGGGAGGAGCTGTCTTCACCTTCTTTCTCTCACACAAATTCTCTGAACTGAATTGTCTCTTGACTGAATTCATTCCCTCTTTGTTGGGAATCTGGACTACATTTTATCACATCAAACTTTGTTTTAAATTTTTGTTTAAATTAAACAAAATTTAAGGAGTGAGATAAAGAAATGTAACTAAAATTGTTTATTCCAGCACCATTCAGTATTACTATATATATAGCTTTCTTTCCCAGCCTTACTTGCTTCCACTGCATCCCTACACTATCCACCACCAATTCCTACATACCTTTTATTTTTTTAAAGAACTCCAGTCTCCTTCAAGAATCTCCTCAATGCCATTCAACCATTGTATTCTGATCTTCCCTCCTCTTCTTAGCCTCTTTCCTTTTTCTGCCATATATTTTCTGCAGTTTAACCCACATACATTCTCTTGTTACTCTTGTTACTCACTTCAGTCCATACTTATTTGGCATCTATTCATTCTTGAAATTATATTTTACTACAATACTTAAAAGTACTCATTTCCACTGTATTCACCTTACTTTAATGTTTTTTTCTGACTGTCAGTACTCTGTAAAAGAAGTTGGCAAAAGCAAGATTGTATATGCAGCCAGTTTCATATTTTTCAGAAAGCATTCATTCCTCATAACAGACCAGATACTATCCCTCAGTTTCTAATAACATTTGCAGATCCTAAGATATATAGATTTCACCATCTTTTATAAATACTCTACAAAACTACAAAATATAGTTGTCTAATCTGGTTTTTTCACATTTCACCTTCAACCAACCCATCACTTTAACATAACCATGAGGATTTCTTATATATTTCTCTATAAAAGGGGCACTTGCCTTACTCCCTGGTCACAATTGAACCACCCTCTTTTACTCTCATGCATATTTTAGTTCCATTAAACGCCACTCTTAGTGCATAGCCTATAATCCCACATTCATCCAAAAATTTCCTAATTCAATATTGCTTTAACATATGCTTTCAGTAAAAGCACAATAAATATCCTTCTTATATTACTGTCCAATATGGCTGCATAATAGCAATAGCACTTAGCATTTAGATTTATATACTGCTTTACAGTGCTCTACAGCCCTCTCTAAGCAGTTTTTTACAGAGTCAACATATTGCCCCCAACAATCTGGGTCCTCATTTTACCCACCTGGGAAAGATGGAAGGCTGAGTCAACCTTGAGCCTGGTGAGATTCGAACTGCCAAACTGCAGGCAGTTGGCAGTCAGCAGAAGTAGCCTGCAGTACTACACAGTACTACACTGTGCCACCACAGTTCTTAATACTTTCCACATTTTAACCCTTTTTTATTCGTATATCAACTCTATTAGAATTCTAACATTTGTCCTTACATACTTAACAAATGAATCCTGCAATAGTTTTTGCATTCACTCTTTCTATTTTTCCTTTTGCAAAGAGAAACAATAATGATTCTTCTAGTTATCAAGCGCAGATCCACTCTTCACACACACACAGAGTAAACAAGTTGCGCAGCTACTCCATAGCCAAATCACATCCATATTTTAATGTATCTCTAGTTCCACTGTCTAAATTTGCATCTTATTTATTTTCAATGTTTTACAGTATTTATGACTTCCTTTTCATCTTGTTCTCTTGGAATCTAATATTTTTCGGTGTATCGTTATCATTTTATACCAAAATAATCTTTATATTTAATAAAATATTTAATTATACTATTTAATTATGTTTATATAATTAAATATATTTAACCAAAAATATTTAATCTCTTTTATATTTAATGTATTCTGCAGGAGGTTCCTTGCTTAGCCTTCTCCATCCACTTCTAGAACAATTTTCTAGTACTATCAAGATTGCTCTGCATTTTCGATGTCTTTTTTAGCGTCCACTGTTCTTTTGTCTCATTGATTGCATGTTTTTAACTGTTTCTCTCTACATCTTATCTTTCTGTTATACTCCGTTTTTATGCAATCATTCTGCATTTGAAGTGAAATGTTTTAACTTCATTCAATCAAACACCATTTTTATACTTCATTCTGCTAAAAGACATTAGATTCTGCCTTCTTTCTATAAATGCACAAGTTATGTTTTTATTTCATTTCATTTCATTCTTGATCTTCTTTATCATTAACATCTCTTATCTTCCATTGTGCAATCATCCATATGCCACAGTCAACACCATTCCAATATTTAATTCAGAATGAATTAAGTGTAAAAGAGATTAAATAATTTTGGTTAAATATATTTAAATATATATTTAAATATATAAACATAATTAAATATTGTATTAAGAGCCATAGTGGTTAGAATGCAGGACAGCAGGCTACTTCTGTTGACTGCTGGCTGCCAGCAGTTCAGCAGTTCATTTCTCACCGGCTCAAAGTTGACTCAGCCTTCCATCGTTCTGAGGTCGGTAAAATGAGGATCCAGGTTGTTGGAAGCAATATGCTGACTCTGTAACTGCTTAGGGAGGGCTGTAAAGCACTGTGAAGCAGTATATAAGTCTAAGTGCTATTGCTGTTGCTATTAACTTCTATAGTTCATCTTGGTTTCGGTTTGAAGCTTTTATGTAATGCTTTAATAATTTATAGAAGATGTAGACTAGAGGACCAGCATTATTTGTATTCATACTATATGCATACTATATGCAACTTTCTTTGATACATGTAAAGATAGCAGTGGGCAGTTTTAGCAAAGTTCATTTTTACCGCAAGAATTTTCATGATATTTTAGCCAAACAAGAATCTGTATTCTCAAAAACACCTTGCAAATTATTATGCAGCTGCCACAATAAGTGGCAGCTGCATAATACACATACACACACGAAAACTCTTGTGGTAAAACTGAACTTTCCTAAAACTGCCCGCTACTAACTTTGCATGTAGCAGAGAAAGTTGCTTATAGCATGAATGCAAATACTGTGTTTCCCCGAAAATAAGACTCTTCCTTATATTTTTTTGAACCCCGAGTGCTTGGCCTTATTACCATAGACTCAAAGCCCGATTGGGCTTATTATCAGGGGAAGTCTTATTTTGGGGGAAACAGGGTAATGCTGGTCTAATTGTGTGTGTGTGTGCGTGCATATGTATGTGTATGTATGTGTCACGTCATTGTCTGATTTTAAATATAGTCTAATAAAGATTCCATTCTGTTTTAAATTTGGTGAAACAAATAAGATGCAGTGAAAAACACATTCATTTGTTGATGTTTGAATATTTACTTTTACAGGGAACACCGGAGAGATTAACAATGCATTTAGTTGAAGAACATTCAGTAGTGGATCCAACTTACATAGAAGATTTCCTATTGACATATAGAACCTTCCTTTCAAGCCCAATGGAAGTGGGGAAAAAGTTATTGGAGTGGTTTAATGATCCTAGCCTCAGGGATAAGGTTGCATAAATAATTTGCTTTTATGTCCTTATTTTAATTGTAATGTATTTGGATCGTTTATATGGGACTAGAGGATGGGAAATGACAATTTTTTCAGGTCACTGGAAAAAATAGCACCTAACTTATTTATTCATTATATCTAACAGAATGTAATTTCCACATAGTAAAAATCTATTAAATTTTTCCATTACAAAAAAAAAGTATAAAAACTGTTTTTCTAGTTTTTTTAGTAGAATTTTCATGTTTCAACTTTTTTGGTTGGCTTTTTATTTTTAAATTTTGATGTTTTGTTTACTTTATCACCATCATTTACATGCACAGTTTCCTTAATATCGAATGTTAAATCTTGTATACTCTGTCCATCTCTTGTTATAATTTAAGAAAATATCGTATATAACACATGTAGTTTTAAGCAACATGCTCTGTTAGAAGATTTTGATTAATATTGGTAAATTGCAAAAAAGATTGGAATTTAATAGGTATTAAATAGTTTGAAAGCAAATTAAAACATTAAACTCACCTTTTCTGAACTTAAAGCCTGTGGGAAGCAGTCAGTGTTCCAAAAGGTACATTCTGCAGTTTGTGGACAATAAAGAAGAACCTCTCCAAATAGCTAATTCTAGACATTTTATTTAGAAAATTAAGAATAGAACATTTTATTGGAACTGATAGGTTACTTATTTATTAGATTTGTATTGCTGCCCAATTTGCAAGAATAAAACTGGGCAATTTACAATTCAAAAAAAATCTAGAAACAAGGAATTAAAAATGAAATAAGATAATATGAAATAATGTAATATAATATCTTTCAGAACTTGCAAAACAGGATAATTAAATACTGTATTTTTCAGAGTATAAGACGCACCTTTTTCCTCCCTAAAAGGGGGTGAAAATT
>JANHZT010005144.1:25959-41760 GCA_032468215.1 Stegonotus admiraltiensis
ATTTATCTTGGCTGTGCACCGCCCTGAGTCCAGCTGGAGAAGGGCGGTATATAAATTTAATTAAATAAATAAAATAATCCATTTGCAATGGGAGTTAATACTACAATATTCCTACAGCAAGTTTAGATCAGTAAGAGAAAAGCAGAAAAGCTGGTTGACCCATATTTCCTGATGGACATCTTTTGTTTCTGTTTAATGTGCCATTTTGAAAAGAAGAGAGAGAAGAATGATTGAGGACAAACAAAATATTATTGAAAATTTGTTTGGGGCCTAGACATATTGTAAGTTGTTTCTGACTGTGCTGTTACACTCCCCCACTCATTTTGGTGGGGAGGGGAAAGTAATGACTTCATTTTCTTTCACAGCAGGAAACTTCCACATCAGCAGTTGTGTATTGCCCTGAGTTAAATTGATTGTAAAATGTGATTGCTCAAACTTGTCATGTACACTAAGCTTTTTTCTCAGAATACATAGTTGACTGCTGTGTTACAGGTTTTGAATTGGCCATTTAGAAAATACAGTTAAGTGGATTTGTTCACTAACTGTCACTTAAGTATTACACTGTTGCGATTTATCATTTTTGTAGGCCAAGAACTTAAAACTATCACATGCATCTTGAACTTTGAAGTACCTGAACAAATTTGAAATTTGCATCTTCCTTCTTTTGTGATTGACCTTAATACTATATACTCTTAATTGCCTCTGAAATAAGGACATTGAAATTTGTTATAACACAAGGAATTGCTGTTTGACTAAAAACAGTTTTTAAAAGTAGCTCAAATAATTCTTAGACAACAATACCAATAGTTTATATTTGACTTGGGGGGAAAACTTGTTGGAAGACTTTTTCTGGTTGAAAGTGGGCATTTAATAAAAAGGACGACAGTTTAAGAAAGGTATCAGGAATGATAGTGAATATAGATACTAATTGGGATAGGTAAATGTAATAATTCTGCCAGATTATATAATGCAGAATATTAGGTGGATGAAGTTTATTACATTAGGGTTATATCTCCTCACAGATCTAATGGAAGGAAATTGTGAAGTAGCTCCATGTTTGTTCTAAGCTCAAAGAAGGGTGGTGGATTTAACCTGTCTAGATCCAGAGAGTTCTAGGAATACCAAGCAAAGTATTATTTATTTGTTCAATTTATTTGTTCAATTTGTATGCCGCCTTTCTCCAAAGACTCCTTGTGGAGATTACTTCTCCACAGGGTGGAGACTCAGTATACCTCTTGTCTAATTGATTGTCACTATTATGAACAATTTTGCATGCTGTCAGAAATTAAATTACATAAGATGCAGATTTGGGTCATCTAGAAGAACAAGTAATTGCCGCAGTATTTAAATGATTAAAATATTCTTGAGGAAGTCCACAAAAGTAATGGATTGACTTAATTGGAGTTTGACCCTGAATTTTAGACATTTCTCTACTACCCTAGGAAGGTCAGTGTAATGGAATATAGATTTCCAGGTGGTATTCCAGAGGAGTAAGAAGCAACTCAATCTGTATGTTACCAGTGAGAGGAAGGGTGAAGACAGCCCCTCCCTAATAGTTTAGAGCAGTGGTGAAATCCAAATTTTTTTACTATCAGTTCTGTGGGAGTGGCTTGGTTGGTGTCTCCAGGGGAAGGATACTGCAAAATCCCCATTCCCACCCCACTCTGGGGCCAGACAGAGGTGGTATTTGCCAGTTCTCCGAACTATTCAAAGTTTCCACTACCTGTTCTCCGAACTGCTCAAAGTTTCCGCTATTGGTTCTCCAGAACCTGTCGGAACCTGCTGGATTTCACCCCTGGTTTAGAGTATATGCAGATAGTGGAGTAGAGTCCTTAGTCTGACAAAAGTTTGCTTATAGGTATGAAATCAATAGAGAAGCTGATCCTGGAAGAACTGCATGTTATTCTTGGTTTTGGACCTAACAGTTAGAAAAATAAAACTTACCTGTTTCAATAGTCTTATTCTCAGTGAATGTAAAATAACTTTTTGCATTTTAAAACTACTTATTGGATAAGAGGCAAAAATACTTTTATTCCTGGATAAATAACTCATGGCTTGACTGCCGCAATACACTGTACAGGGACTACCCTGGAAGACCACTCTGGTACAGAATGCAGCAGGGCAGGCAGTGATGAGCATGCCTTATAACCATGTAAGACTCCTGCCTATGAGCTGCACTTGTTGCCAGTTTGCTTCTGAGTGTGATTCAGGATGGTGCTTACCCCCATCATATCTGCTCAGCTGCTTCAATCAGGCATGGGTTTGACCCACACTAGATGCCCTCGCTTAAACAACACCATTTGTTGGGGCCCTGGAAGCACTCCTTGTCTGTCATAATGCCAGCCTTCTCTCATAAGGTTTCTCATAAGATCCTAATGGTCCCCATCCTGCTGGTTTTTCAAAGAGCATTAAAGAACTAGTTCTTGCTTGGGCCTTTGGTGAGGGTAACTGAAAACCCCTTTAAGATGTGTAGGTTTGTTTTTGTGCCTCTCTGGTTTGTCATCTTGTATTCTTGTTTATTGTTGTATGGTTTATTCCTTTTAATGTTGTCTATCCCTGAACCACCCTGAGTCATTTGTAGTTGGGTGGAATAAGGAAGAGGAGGAAGAGGAGAAGGAAGGCAATATGATGCTAATGTACCTCTGCTGGGATGTTTTAAACATTGGAGATCAGTTTTACCTGGAAAGTGCCCTAGTTTACTATAGTTATAATGGTCTGGAGGACCCTTGTTTTTCTTGATTTCGGTTAAGCTTTACTCAACAGGACAGCAAATGAATCTGGCCATTCCACCTTGTCTGTGATTCCGAGAACAGCCAGCAGTACTGTAGATGAATCATGGGTGATGAGCAAGAGATGACCAAGTTATTGGAACATATTTGAGCTTAGCGGTTGAGGCTTTGACTGGAAATAACCCATCTATAATCCTTGTTCTGTATTTCAAAAATACTTTCTTAGTGTATATTTAATATGGGAAAAGAGAAGGAAGTTCACTAGAAAGTCTTAAGAATGACACAGGAAGAATGCTTTAAATGTAATGCCAAACTGCAGAACACTAAATGAGATAATTTGTATAGAAGGGAATATTCCCTGTGTCTTAATCAGCTTATACATCGATGAAAGACTTCCAAAATACTTGCTAGTATTTATCAGCATGTATATTATGTAGTCTACCATTTTTATAATGCATTTCCTTAAACCAATGAATTACAATAAACTAACATTCTGAATTTAAATTTGCAGGTTTCATTTTCTTCTTAGATCTCCAGGAGAAATTGGAGAATTTTTAAACAGGTGAGTTTACAAAGTTGAATATATTCTTTGTGAGGGAGGGACTTTTTTTTATTAAACTATTTTTCCTGAAAAAAATACTAGTGGTGTAGCTATAACTCTTTCAATTTAAATAGAAGCTATTAAGAGTAAAATGAGCACTCTCTCAAGTAGCTGCTTTGGTAAATTTATCCAAACATTAAATACTCTTTTATCAAAAGGCAAATTGGTAAAAATACTTCTCAGATTTACCCACTTCAAGAATTCATTTCACCTTTTTAAAATTTTTGAGGCATGTGTTCTTTTAAGTATTTCCACACAAAGTTCTGGGTTGTTTCCACCCACATAGGAGACAATGTTGTAGTTCTCTTTTTTTCTTTTTCTTTTTTGATAGATAGATAGATAGATAGATAGATAGATAGATAGATAGATAGATAGATAGATCAATAGAGGTTTTTTCTTCCTCCATTTAATCATGCCCATTTTCAGAAATTGCCTGGACAAGTTCCTGCTAGATAGCTATCCTGCAAGAAATCTAGTAGGTACTAACATACCAGTGAACAGATCTCCATTGGGAGAGAGGATTAAATATTTGGTGATCAGCAACCACCTAAATGTCTGTAGATTTCAGTTTCTTATCAGTTCCAGACAGTGGTGGGTTTCTGCTGGTTTGCCCCAGTTCAGGCAAACAGGTAGTGGTGGCAGCGGGAGGCTCCACCCACTCACCCAGATATCATCATGGACACTCTGCGCATGCGCAGAAACCCTGCGCATGCTCACATTTCCAAACTGGTAGTAAAGGTAAGTGGAACTCACTACTAGGTCCATATAAAATACCTGAGGTAGTGAGACTTCGGTATCTGGAGATATAGAAGTCTAAAAATCTGGAGGCCATAGGCTCCCTGCCCCAGCTTAACTAATGTATTAAACCTTCCTAATTTTATCATCATTTGAATCATTAAGGAAAGGTTATTAACGTAACTGATCTTTAAATTCCTTTTTGATTTGACCATTCATATAATCCTAAATAATTGCTGAAACCTGATCATTCATTCAGTTATTCATTCTGCAGTCAGACCTATTAGAGAAACTGCAGACACTTTTTTTGCATTCCTTTTTTATTGTTAAAAGAGTATGTTATAAATGTTTATGACAGATGGTCTTTTTAAAAATGGATGTAGAAATACAAATACAAAAACATAACACTACCCAGCATTAACAATCTGTTTAATCTACACCACATCTTTAGTAAGTAAAAGCATGACATACTTTATTTAATATAATGTATCTGTAGAAACTTTGATTCAGAATCAACAGATTTATGTGATGCTATTGCTGGTTCTTTGTATTTAAATTTAAATGTTAGTAGTTGAAATGATTTTCAAAATGCATATAATGATTTGAAAACATGGAGTTTTTAATCCTACATCAATTTCCTCATTGATGTACTTCTAGAGTTCCCCTATTTTCTAACTTGTCTTACTAAATATGTATACTTCCTCTGTAGTAAATGCTGACCTACAGGATATAATTAGGGTAGTATCAAAACAGAAATTTGCCCTTCCTCTTTTGGAACTATTATATTCTGTGAAGTGATAGTGATGCTGGTATAAAAACATCAAGACACTTGTTGACTTAAAGATGAAGAACTCTGAGATTGCAGAAGGATCCATTATAAGTTTTGTTGCTTTAATATCGGAATATCCTGCAAAAGGTTTGGATCTCATCTTATTAAGATTGAAACAAAGTATGAACCTTTAATTTTATGGCTTTTAATTAAATGTTATAAGTATTAGGAATAAATGGGAAAAAGTGTCACAACTAGATGGTTTTATAATATCTCTACTGTTCTAGTAGTCTATTTTGTGCTGAGAATAAAGTTGTAAAAGGAAAGTGGGAAGAAACAGGTCATAATCTGAAGCTTGATTTTCATACACACACACACACCTTACAGCCTTCAACTGTAAAATCACAAATGAAATAACATTAGCATTTCAAACATTTAAATATTATTAAAAATAAAAAATTAAAATCATTTGTAAGTCAGATTTCGGGAGTGCCAGGGCTTTGAATTCGTTAATTTTACAACCCATCGTATTAAATTCAGGTTTATTTCTTAAGAGTAATGTGCAGTTCTGTCTTGATTGTTTCTTTTAATTTTTTTTAAAAAATTTATTTATATGCCGCCCTTCTCCAGAGACTCAGGGCGGCTTACAATGCGTTAAGCAATAGCACAATTTTTATTGTGGCAATGGATTTTTAAAGTGACATATTGTGATCTGGCTCATGCCTTGCACTAATTGGTTTGGTTGACTTGGGCTTTAGTGCACCAGGTGAATTCTAGTGACTGTGGTTTATAAGCAAGCTGTCTGATTTACTGTGGTGTTCATATTCAACCAGTTGTGGGTTATTCAATAGCTCAGTTAAAGGTATAACTTGTGCTTGTAACCTTTAACTGGGTGAAACAGTGCATCATTTTTTTGAACCAAGGTACCTCAAATGAGCCCAAAATCCGGGACACATGACTCCTGTGGGACTGAAATCTGGCAAATTTGTGGTCAATTCAGTGCTGCTGTTCTGTCACCTGGAGAACCAGTAGACCAGTCCTGCTCTGGCCTTCTAGAAGCTAGGTAGACCAGTCCTATCACTGGCTGCTGCAGGATGATCAGCCATGGTCAAGCCTGCAAGAAAGCTGATTCCACTCTCACTGCTTTTTTGTTCTTGGTCATTCTGTTTCTCTGTTTAAGTAAAGAAATATCTCTGAAATGATGACCTTTTATTGCCTTAGTTAGTTTTAACCATTCAGTGGTATCCGACTCTTGGCAACTTTATAGGCAAATGCTCTCCATGCTATCCTGTCAAGCACATCTTATTTCAGTTGTTGGATGTTCATCTTTGAAGGTATCAAGCCAGCAAGCTCCCTGCTTGCCCCTTCTTCTTAACCCACGAACCATTCCTAGCATTGTTGACTTCTCCAATGCATTTGCATGCACAGCATGGCCAAAGTAAATCCTTTATTGTCTAGTTTCTTCTAAATGTAGACACACATCCATGTAATATTTTGGGTCTGTCGGTAAATGCTTCTTTCTCTAGTATGCATATCTTCATGCAATGTAAAAAAAGATTATGAATGTTGAACTATATTGATAGCCCAATAAAAACCCATCCAAAATGTGAAGGCAAAGAAAATGTTTGAACAGGGTTTGTCTATGTCTGTGTGCATATTACCATTTCTTATGAGGTGTAATTGATTATACAATTCTAATTTTACAGATTGGAGAATTTGATTCAAAAGAAATACATTATCAGGTAAGAAAATAGTCATTGTAACAAGTGTATCAGTGTAAACTGCATATTGTTTTTATATATATTTTTAATCTAGTCTATTTATGTACACCCCAATTCAAAAAGTTTAAGTCCTGTCCCTATGTGGTTCTCTCTGAAATTAATGGTATCTTCATATATACATATTAGTGAATATGTCTTTAGCTATGATTGAATTAAGAAATCCCTGATTTCTTCAAATTTCCTTAATTTATTAGCACTTTAGTTATACACCTGCTGAAACATATGCCAAAACTGCTTATTTTGGATCATTAGCTAATTAAATAATGGAAAGAGTATATTTTAACAAAATATGTAACTTCAGTGTTCTTAAATTAGTAAAGTGTTTATGTTATTAATACTGCTGACACAGTCAAAACCTCCATAACTAATGTGAAACATGTTGATTTCTAGTATTAGTTGTTTATACCTGATGTTTTTGTACAAGATACATTTTCAAAATAAATTCCTGAATTGTGCTATCTGAAATATGTACACAGTTCTTGGATTACAGGTAGTCCTCAGCTAGTGACTGCCTCATTTAGCAATCATTTGCAGTTACTACAGTGATTAAAAAATAATCTTAGATCAATCCCCACACTTACTGTACAACTTTCATGGGTCTATAAAGCAAAGGAAAGATGGATGTAAGCATAGTTGTGGTTTCAGTTAGTGACTGCTTCACTTAACAACTGAGTTGCTGGTCCCAATTGTGGATGCTAAACGAGGATTACCTGCATTGACTTCTCCAAAAGAGGCTAAATGTATCAAAAATAATAGTTTAACATAGTACAACGTTCACACAATAAAGCATTTCTAAATCAAGATTTCTAAAGTAAATTGTTAACATATCCATGTAAACCAGATGCCTAAAAAGGAACTGACTGAATTATCCATTTCAGATAATTGAACTAACTTCAGCATGACTTTATATTTTATACTTATCTTAATCCAATATTTACTTAATAATTTATATCTTGTGTTTGGTAGGTTTTGCCTCAAATTATTTGCTCATATATATTTTATTGGAAAGCTAGATTGTGTTATTAACAAAAGCACCTGACATTATTGAAGTCCTGTATAGTTAGCATACTATGAAATAAGTAAACCTATTGATAAAGGTAATAAAATTGTGCAGTTTCCAAGACAGAAAAAATAAATCACATGAACATAAAAGAAGCAGAAAAATAGGTAGCATTAGTACTTTCCCAATCCTGCATTATTCTCTCTTGTGTCAATATCCTGTTTTCACTTCCTAACCAATGCAGACATAAGGTTTCAGAGTTCATTTACATAAATTATACTTACACCCATTTGATAGGAAATAGGCACTAAAATGCAGGTCGGTATACACATTAAAACATGAATATTGAAGCGAGGCATCTTAGACGCTCTGTTATTATCAATCAAGAAAATCATCTTAAGGTTGTAGTGCTCATCTTAAGGTTGTAGTGCTCACCCCCCAATAAATGTCTATTTATGTCAAGGGGGAAAAAAGCAATTTACACATTCATATTGAAGATTAGGGAAGAAATATAGAAATTAACAGTATCCTAATTCTTCTACATAAATCAGAGGTGTGGCCAGATTTGAACTATTACAGAATATTACAAGGATTTTGTAAATACGTGCAAAGCAAATGACCCAGGGATTAAACTACTTTCCCTTTAAAGAAACATGATAACTTTTTTGCTTGGTCAAGAATCAAGTCAGTTGGGGGTAGAGAGTGGTTTGGATTATTTAAATTTGATTGCTTAATAGTTCTTAATTATAGGAAAGTTTTTAATCTGGCTCAGTGCAACATACTCCTTTTGGAAGTACAATACAAAATAAAAAGCAAAAATGTGTGTCCCTGTCCATTTTGGTTAGAAAGAAGAGTGGAAACAATAATTATCTGCTACCCTGTGAATTTAAGGAAGTGGTTATCCTGCCATTATTATTGAAGTATCTGATAGAGGTTCTAAATTCTACAATGTGCACTTATTAAGGGATTATATTATTGTTATGATATTGCAGGCTAGGAAAAGAGAATTCAGAATTTGAGATTTTAGGGAGGACCGATACATTTTTTGAGTCATTGGATTATATATTTTATTTATTTATTTCCAGTGTTTTATACCGCCCACTTGCAAAATTGGCAGGACACAGTAAAGCACAGTAAAATACTAAGGCAAACGTGTTGCTAAAATAACGGTCAGTATATATGAAACAATCATTAAAACATAAAATCATATGACATGTATATGTTTTGATGTACACTTTTTTTCCTTAATCGTAGAATAATAGTACTCTTAAATCGTAGAAAGATATATTTATGCATGCTCTCTTGTTTTTATAACAGTCTGCACTGCAATAAATACATTTTTAAAGAATATTTAAATTCATGCATGGTGCAGAAAATGTGGAGAAAGGGAATCTCTCTTACATAATAACTAGAGTCTGAGTAACTGATTAAAAGTGGAAGTTCCATAACAAATAAAAGAAGATGGGTCTTTATAACTTATTCTAAAGTATAATAGCTATCAAGTTGGGTGGCTTTAAATAAGGGTTGACTTTCATGAATTAATTTTGGCTACTACAAATGATACTGTGTATTTTCTCCAGTATCAGAAGAAATATTTTTATTATTTTTATTATTATTTACATCCCATGTTTTGCCCATGAGGCACAGTTAATACATTATTAGGGAAATCAGGCAAAAGGGCGCTATTATATTCATGTCTTCTTTGTGCGAATTTACCTGATTCATCTGAATTTTGACAATTTCTGGAACAACATGCTGGAATAAATATGCGTTTGGCTGAACCAACATGGTTCTTCTAAGATGTTTATTAAAAAAATTACTGATTATGAGTTAGTGCAGGATAAGTT
Organism: Stegonotus admiraltiensis; assembly: GCA_032468215.1. NCBI lineage: Eukaryota > Metazoa > Chordata > Lepidosauria > Squamata > Colubridae > Stegonotus > Stegonotus admiraltiensis. The sequence continues at coordinate 35,422 of JANHZT010005144.1, forward strand.
TTGGAAAGAATAAGAACCACATTCCCAAACAGCTGATCCTGTGCCTTAAGGGCACATTGACAAAGACAACATAAAATTGGGGGGGGGGCAGCAAATACAAAAACACAGCATCCCCACATGCACACAAACCAGAAAGGATTATACTGTTCCAGACAAATATATACAACGGTATATATAGACACTGATTAGTCTCTAGGAGAAGATGTGAATGCACACATGCATACCTCCCCACACCCCATATTATGTTGTGACACAAAAGAAAATACAGGCATCTCCTATGGCCACTGCTGGTAAAAGGGTTGGGAAGCATTCCTGAAAGCCAGTCTCGCCAGGATTTCCTTGTCTTGTTTTTTCATCCCTTGACAAGATTTTAAAAATCTATTCCTGCTGATCTTTCATTTTAATTATAGCATATCATAAATTCCAGCCTTTATTACCCTCTATTTTATTGGCAGTTTGAGTTGCCACCTACATTTTTGTTCTAAGATCAGGTATCTGCAATGCGCTGGAGTGGGTGGAGAAGATTTGTGTTTTTGTTTTTACTTTGGCAAGCTAAGATTGCCACTTAGTGGTCAAATCTTCTAATGACAAGCTTTTCTCAGCAACAATAAGGCTTTGAAATTGATTTGGGATTTACTTTTATGCCGAGGGAATTAGCCTTGGTTGTCCAATTTCTTAAATAACTTCCACTTTGTGTCCACTTTGAATGACTTAGAGGATTTCATCCCAGTGCCTATACTCAGAATGTTAAATGACACCAAACTCCACAAATACGATAAAGGCACCAAGGACAATGATCTTCACAGCTACAGATTACGTATCTACCATCATTTTTATCCAGTTAATTTAACTGAATAAAAAATAAATTACAGTAACAATAATATATTTTGAATTTTAATAAATCATTGATCATCATTAGGAAATTTTAATTTAAACACAGATGTTAATTAGATTTTTGTTGTGAGATGAACAGATTCAGTAATGAATGAATAATTCTTACGTTTGCGTTGTTTCTTAATTACCACATTTGTATCATCCCTTTCTTTCCAAGTTGAGCGTAGCACACTTGAGGGCATTTTGTTATTTTATTCTCACAAAGCCAATCCTTTGAGAATTGTTACACAGAAAGATGCTAACTAGCCCAAAATCAACTATATAGCCAAGTGGGTTCTTGAACTCTTGTCACTTGATCCCTCCTATGGTAAGTCCAAAATCTAGAATATTCTCTTAAAACAAAAGTACATGTGGAGATTTCTTGATCAGTCTTTTACCTTTTTCTCTTCCTAACTGTATCAAAAAATTGGTTGGGATTAAGGAGAATTTGAAGAATTAATTACTTATTCTTACAAGCTTACTAAGAAACACAAATGATAATAATATATATAACCCCTCACTCAGCTTTCCATCTTAAATTACACAAATTTACAAGGACATTATATCATTGTGCCATAGTTGTAAACCACAACTATGGTTTCACATGTGGCACTTAACAAAAATGCATTCATCTTTAACTCTAGCTCCATTTGTGGACCTGGAGTAAAATGTGGACATGCCTTATGTCATTTAAATCTATTCCAGTCCTACATTGAAAATGGGAAGATAATAATATTTAACAATGTCCCTCCAAATTCCTTCACTATGTATAGAGCTTAATTTTCATTATTTTGATGATCTGTCTTGCCATTTTTAATCTCATCCAGTTTGTTGGAAGATTTTGTCATATAGAAACCCTGTAAAATACTTCATATATTGAAATTTACAGAAAGTCAGGGCAGAGGAAACAAAGTAAGTGATTAAGCTACCTGATTGTGGTTTAGTCTGTTTCAGGGGTGTCAAACCCACGTTGTCATGGTGGCGTCACGTGACGTATCCGGACTTTTCTCCCCTTTGCTAAACTGGGTGAGGGCGTGGCGAGCACGTGACGCATCTGGCCTGCAGGCCAGGAGTTTGACAGGCCTGGTCTGTTGGGTGAACCTTGGCTAACAGGTGCTTTTCATAACGTGCATTTAAAAATCCATAACTTAGTATGATGTGTGAGTGAGAAATACACAAGGACCAAAGGAATTGTTTAGGAAGCCATGGTTCCTACAAATAATTAATAATAAATCCTGGGATTTACTTTAGAGTAAAATTCATATAGAACTGTATGATAGATATCTACCCTATAATCACTATCAGTCTGATGTTTAAAAATGTACTCTGCTGTTTGAAATTGATGTTACCTATTTTTAAATTTTAACTTGTATTTATCTACCTGGTGAACATACAGAGGAATTAAATGTTTAATTGGACCAAATCAGACTTAACAGCCATAGAAAAACAAACTAACAGATAGAGAAGACATTTTCCTTTTATTGCTAAAGTCCAACAGCAGAGGGCACTCTGTCACTAAAAAAATCAATTCTGAGTTTCTGTTAGTCCCTTTTTAAAAATTCTTCCTTCCTGTGAAGCCATGTTGAATGAGCAAATGTCTATAGACTGGTCTGTGAGTTTTAAATGTCTCCTTCACAGGAAATCCACTGTGTAGCACTGCAGGGTTGTCCAAACATCAGCACAATGTCCACTTCTGTGCATATGTTTAACTTTGCTCATATCATTGACCAATGTCTGTTTTCTTTGAATAATAGATCACTTTAATCACATGCTACTCTAATATTATGAAAGGAGCAAGTGATATTTACTATGAAGGTTGTCTCTGTGTGATTAATCACCATGCAGATTTGTTATGGCTTAAAACTAACCACTTTAGAACAAAATTTGTACAACGTAAATTGTCTTAATAACATCTTAATATACAACTTTTGGTATTGAACTAACTTTAGTTTCTAGTTGCTCCCTATTAAATAAGCCATCTTTAGAAATACTGTTCCGCATACTGTATAAGTTGGAATATTTCCTTGAACGTATTTGACAGTATTTTTACTCAGCTGTTAGAATTTGATTTTGCTTTTCTAATTGCTGAGCTAGCAATTACTTGCTTTTTAGGGGAGTGATTCCTGTTTCAAGTTACAATAAGAAATTTTGTCCTAAATTAATTAACAGGACTAGTTAATTTTAAGACTTTCTTTAAATGACTTGCCCAGGAATTTTTATTTATTTAACCAGAATACATTTTTGCTTATTAATTCCATCATCTGTTTGCTATTAATTACAAAAAGAATCATGCATTGGACAATAACAGATTTTCCTGCTTAATATAGATATCTATTGCTTCCCTCTAGCTATCTGTGAGAAACAAGTCAGTGGTGGTTTTTTTTTAAAAAAAAGAAGCTGACACAGACAAATATACACACAAACATGCTAAATCAGCTAAATAGATGATGTTGGTTTCCAAGTACCATTTTGGAATCAAGATGTATATTCAAAGCTGCAATTCTGTACGCCTTTACATGGGAAAAGGTCCCATTAAACTCAAAGTGATAAGCAAATGTGATAAGGTGCGAACTATAGAGTGTAAGGAAGATTACCTTGGTTGAAATATGCAAGAGCCATTATCTAGGCAAAAGGTGGCTGAAACATATTTTAAATCCAGAGAAATGAGATAACATTCAGCAATAACTCAGGCAGATGGAGTTACCGCACGATCAGATTCACAAGAGTCTGCTATTATAGCCAATGTCAAAAAAATAGCTTTAGTTGTTTTGTTGTTGTTGTTGAATTGACTTTTTCGTCTGGTTCAGCTCGCGGGCCGACACAAACTGCACGAAGTAGCAGTTAAGGCTACTTGTTTCCATTTATTTCACTTTCATTCTCTCAATTTTTCTTTAAATCTTTTGCTGAGTGTGGGGACTGTGCTTCCATTTTCTCTCGTGCTATGTTAATTCATTAAAAAACTTTATTTGAGGTAGAGAACATGCTGTGTCAGCCTTGTAAATAATTTCTTAATGAGCTTGCTAGCATATATCGGTAATTTTCTGTTATGGTTCTCCTGATGGATTCCTGCCACAAAGGGAAAAAAAGAAACAGATACCCAGGAGGCATCACAGATACCTTCTGTTGGAACAAGGTGCTGATTCAAGCACAACTATAGATAATTGTTGTCTTGATGAAGAGAATAAACTCTTCTCCCTCCCAGGCCTGAAAAAAAGAAGATTCTTGAAAGGATCATGAGGCTTCTCAAGACCATATGTTCTTCTAAAAGTTCATTTGCTACCAAGGACTGCATCAACCTGCTTTAAGGTTTTGTATATGTAAGGATTGAGAGCCAGTTTTGTATAGTGGTTAAAAATTCAACACAAAAATAGTTTGTTGCGAAAGTAACTGACTGTGAAGGCTCCTGGATTGGGGCTGAAAGGCAAAAGTGGAAGCAGTATGCTCTATCCCATAATTGGGTAGACCAGGTAGCCCTGACAAAAAACACTTAATATTTTCCCTGGTATAGCCAACAAAGGGAGGAGAGCCCATGGTTTAGAGTAGGGGTCCGGATCTGGCCCGTGGGCTGCTTAGATCTGGCCCGTGGGGCCGCCCTGGAAACAGCAAAGGACCAGCCCACAGTGCCTCTCCTGAACTCCATTTTCATTGGCATAGAGTTGTAGGAGGCTGTCGTAGCCAAAAATGGAGCTCGGGAGCACCTTTTCGCTGGCAAAGCACTTGGTCCACCACTGGTGCCCCCGACACAAGTAATGTCAAGCTCGCCACACCCACCCTGCCACGCCCACACTGCCCCCCCCTCCCGAGGCCAAACACAACCCTGATGTGGCCCTCAATGAAATCAAATTTGACACCGCTGGCTTAGAGGTTAATACATGTACTTAATATGGAAGTAGCCCAGGTTCGAATCCCAGAAGCGTATGGCTAGCTGATGAGAGCTAAATAGCTTGAAATAGATCTATACTAGTCTCCCTTTATTTCTTTGTCGGTAAAATATAAAAATTCAACACAAATATAGTGGTTAAAGGTATCAGGCTAGAAACTGAGAGACCATAGCTTCTAGTCAAGCCTAGAGAAGCCAGCTGGGTTGGGCCAATCACTCTATCTCAGCCCTAGAAAGAAACCAGACAGACAATACTTTCATAATGCTATACACAACAAACACCTTGGTTCTGTTGCTCAGTCCCCCTGCCTTGTCATGAACCTGGGTTTCTGGATTCTCTGAACTTTCTCACCTCTGTTGTAAAAGATCTGTTCCTGTAGTCTGTTTTAGTTAGTAAACTATATTTATTTTGCTTTCCTGTCTTCTCTGACTTTGAAAACAGCCTTCTTCCTATTCTTATTACTTCTTAGTTGAACATCTCCTTGAAAGTGTTTTATTGCTGACTTCAGGCCATAAAAGAGGACAGATTGAAGCCATAAAACACCTCAACTAGCTAGAAGGAGGTTTTCAAATAACAGAATAAACTTTATCAAATGTAGCTGGCTCAATTAGCTGTTGCTATAGATGCTTCACATCTGTGCAGCACAGTCCATGGCCTTTACCATGGCTCACCCAAATGATGGCCTCAGAAACTTGAGGTCACTCCTAGTTGCGACCCTTTATTTTTAGTGGAATGCACATTGCACATATCTCTGTAAGGTTTTTCTAGATGACCAAATTAAAGTGGAGTTTTTATCATCTTGTTGCCCTCTTAAATGGGCCATTTCCTTATCCACTTTGCCAGATAAGGAACCTGAATGACTTTGTGGGCTTCGGTGCTCAATTGCATTTGATTTACAGAAGACTTTGAAGGTCCTGCCAGCAAAAATAAAACAACTCCCCTCCCCAATATCTAGTGGGTTCAACTGGTGAATGCTTATATTGAGGAATAAATGGGCAGGAATAAAATGTCCTGTCATTCTCATCTTGCAAAATTTATTTTATATGAGTCTGGGTAGGTGGAAGGATGAAGAAGAAGGACACCCTGTCAGATGATGAGGCATGGGATTTCTGAGGGCTTTCATTGTCCTAAGGAACTAGCCCACTCTGGAATTATTTGAATGAAAAGAACCGAAGCAATTTCAAGGGCCAGCTTTGTCCTATGGGGAAGAGATCAGCATTTTAGGAACAGCCCTCCACTTAGAATAATTAATCAGTCCAACAACTTGCCTCTAGAAATTGTGGGTGCCACAACACTAGAGGTTTTTAAGAAGAAACTGGACAACAATTTGTCTGAAATGGAATAGGGTTTCCTGCCTGAGTAGGGGGTTGGATTAGAAGACATCCAAGGTCCCTTCCAACTCTGTTATTCTGTGGCAAGGTTTTCTAATTCAAGGTTAGGAAACTAATCTCAAACTCCTGTGGAATCCAGATTGGGAGCCCAAACCTGCATTCAAGGAACACCCTCCCTGTGGGGGTTATCTTGGTCTCCCCAGTGGATGGCAAAACCAAGCTGGGGGGTGGAGATAAACTCTCTATGGTTAATC